>CAJPDP010929019.1:0-11191 GCA_905336975.1 Bombina variegata variegata
GATAGCGCTTGCTTATTGGTGGCTTTATTTAGCAAACCAATAAGCAAGGATAGCCCAGGAACCAGAAATGGTCCAGCACCTATGCTTTACATTCCTGCTTTTAAATAAAGATAGCAAGAAAACAAACAAAAATTGATAATAGGAGTAAATTAGAAAATTGCTTAAAATTGCATGCTCTATCTGAATCATTAAATAAAAAATTTGGGTTTAGTGTCCCAACGTTACACAAATGCTAAATGACTTGAAAGTGATATTGTACCTTATTTCCCCAGTATCGACATCTCATTGTATAGAAACTTTAAACATCCAATTGCTTGTCCCAGGGACTTACAAGAGAACGTGCATCTGGCATGTACTGGCACAATCACTTTATTTCCCTCCTCAGTTTACGGAAGTTTACTATGAAATCTCATGAGGTTATGCTGAAATCTCATGAGATCAAAGTAAAGTGTGTACTCAACACTGATGATGCTGATTGCCTGTTTTTTGTTGTTGTTTTTTTTCACATACAGATGACAGTCAGCACTTACTCTTTTGAGCTGAAGACATTTTGAGGTTAAATATATATCACATAAAGATGTGCATGTAATATTTTCTAGTCAGATTTTTACATATATTCTACACAACTGTTGAGTGATTTAATATATGGGTTATATGTCCCTTTAACCTTAATCGTATCACTGTCTCACTTATCTATTAACGTCCTCACCTCTGTTAACCCTTTCCATAGCACCTGACCACCACAAATAAACAAAAATGGATGACCTGCCTTTCACTAACTCCTGCCACAAAATAAAAGCCCCCAGCCCCCTCCCAAATGAATAGGGTTGGAAAAGAATGAAGAAATGGTCCTTCATAAAGATTCATACCAGCACTGCAATAATTTATATTTTGCCTTGCTTTATTTTTCATAACAAATAGGAGACACTGACTTCTGGTGGGCGGTACATCAAGATGGCAGCAGGGTACTGAAGCTCTGATACACTCTCAGGAAAAATTGTTCTGCAGCCTAATCTAAAGCCATCCACGCTTCTCTTGACATCTTTCTGTGTCCGAGAATTATTGTGGATAGAGAACCAGACATCTTCTCTTCCCTGGAAGGCATATTGAAAGATAATTGGGGGACACAGTCACAGCGTCTTTGGCCCTCCAAGATGGACTCTCTCATTGCTGAACTGAAAGCTACATTCTTACCGCATCTGGAGAATCTCATGAGGTCCTGTCAGACACTTCATGAAGAGATCCGTTCCCTTCAGGGACCACACTTACCGTTAACCCTCGACCCTGTACATGGCAATGTGGACCCTCAACCCCTTGAACCCAGCTTGGCACCATCCTTCTGTGGACACAGCATGGCCGGATAGCACAGGGCTTGACTCAGGAGATGGTCCAAGGCAGTTTGTCGACTCTAGTATATCCTCCTTGCTGGAAGATTGCTCCTGCCATGGATTGGGATTAATGCTGAGGGAGAACTTTCATGCAGCCCATGACATGCACAGCAAGGCAGTGCACATGTGGAAAACAGGAGATTTGAACCTCGCTTGGCGCCATACGGACATTTGGATACCGCAAGATTGTCACAGCCTAATATCGATCTGGAGTTCCATGGCGCAGGTTACCAGCATGGGTTGTAGGAAGAGGGGGGACAACCTCATACGTACTTTCAAAGCTCAGCCTCAGTGTTGGGAGTGGGATGAATCATGTCTACTGCTCCTACAATCTGCAGCATGGCGCTAAGGAGTTACGTCCTCATCCCTCTTCTATGCAGTGGATAGATGTCTGTGCTGTAGTTACCTATTTTATTTATCTTTGTTTATGTACATCCCGCCTAGTTTACACTCAACTGTAAAATATCCTGCATCTTTGATCAACCGCATATATTTGTTTAACTCCACCCAGTATATAACTCTGTTAGACAGCAGATACTTCATCTTGTTTTAAACTTGGTTATGTTGTGTGTTGTTGTTTCATATATGTTTTTGTTTTAGTTTTACTATTGTTACTATTTTTTTTTGCTATTATTTGCTTCCCAATGGCTAATGTATGTAAGGCAACAGGAGACTTGTATCCAGGCACACCCGCAATACTATATTTACTACAGGCAGAACCAGCCGACCAACATGTATTTCTGCAGACTAGAGGTTTCTTTTTTAGTGTCTATAGATTATGGTGCTCTGTCAGCCACCCGGTGGTAGCGAGTGGGAGGGAGAGTTTCATCTGTTTCCAAAATGCAGTTTTTTCTCACTCTGATGTTCTGACTCTCTTAGATATTAATAGAATCGGCCAGCTATTCTCAATAAGTCCCATCACCCTGTTAACATTTTAATATGGTTAACTCATATGTGGCCTGGTTATCCCCAATAACGTGGTCTCTTATCTTTAGGCATATCTTGGAAATCAAATGTCTTTACAAACGCCCATTTAAACACTAATTCAAATAGGTTATTTCATGCTAAATAAATTGGGTTCTCACATGTCATACAAAGTTATATCTCCTCAGTTAACTGCTAGAACACTGTTTATTAAAGTCACACTACCGGGTAGTATAGTTCATTAATAGAATCGGAAACACCCCTTAAATAGCACTCAGTGTCGACAGGTTCATTGTTCCATTAAAGGCATAAGGTTGTTTATCTTGCAATTCCCGGGTGGCATATACAGTATATTGTCCTTTTCCTATATACATAAAGGGGATGTCATACCTCTGAAATTTCTGAGTCAGTTGGGAAGGTGTTTAGTTTGTATATTTTTGTTTGGTTAAGGTGTTTTGTTTATTATGAAAAACATTAATAATAAGGAACACCGGTTGTACATGCACTGATATCTGACTGACTTGCTAAGGCTCTTCTTACAAGAACTTCTCTGGCTTGGGTATTAGCAAAGGGCTATGGTGATTGGTGTACATAGAGCATAGAAAGACAGTCTGCAGCCTTATTTGAAGCCCGCGGCAACAACTGTACAGTGGCTACTGATATATGTAATGCTTATTTCAAAAGCGCATTGTGAATTGTCTATAATTTTGATCTGTATACGCACACCATTGTCAAATTGTACTTGTGTTTCTTTAATACAAATAATTTAAAAAAAACCAAATAGGAGACACTGAGGAAATATGTTTCTAATCTCATGAAACTCTTGAGAATAAAGTTCTACAGCTGTTAATTTACTTATGTCTACATGAAATTCACAAAGCAAAGATATATTCTGTAATATTTTCTTGTTCTATTGTTTTCTGCAAAAATCTACATCTGACTTTGTTGATTCTGGAAATCTTGCTGTTAGGAGCAAATACTTCTTGATACAGAATTTTGATGACATATTGTCCTATATCTTAACAACGTGAAAAGTGCTCAACCAGGAGCAAACAACAGCCACCTGGGAGTAGCCTTTTTTTAGCCCAATTGTGCATTAGCGTCCCTTAGCATTTGAGGCCACCAGACCAAAGTCGACAATTTGTAAAAGGTATTCTTGATGTCAGGATGCCCAGATAATAGGTTGTCGTGAGCCCATTAAAGTACATATTGTTGTAGGTTACTGGGAACATAAAAAGTACCTATAGGGACACTTAAGTCCTTAGGACATTGTTGTTGTGCCTTTTTCAATTGTAGTAACATGGATGTGGTGAGTAAACTTATAATATGATTAGTGGTATAATGACGTCAAGAATACTCTCCCCTATATCTTTCTTGTTTTTGGAACAAGGAATGTATGACAGAAACAAAGTTAAAACGGGAGAAAAATAAGGACCAACGTCCTTGACGAGAGTTAAGTCTCTTGGCAGTTTGCTCATACAATCAGTGATCAGTGAGTATCAAAATGGTTTACAGATGCTTTCTTCATTCACTAAGAGCAAGCTTAATAGCCAATTATTCTTTGCTGTCAACATCATAATTTTGTTCTGTAGGAGAGAATGTCTTTGAAAAATAGTCCACTGGATGTATGCATCCAGAAGTAGGATTTTTTTGGGGAAAGAATTGCATCTGCACCCACATCTGAAGCATCCACTTCTAAAATGAACTGTAAGGTTGGATCCGGGTGCCTTAAAATTGGAGCTAAAGAAAAAGCTTGTTTTAAATGAAGTAATGCTTTTTTGGCTTGATCTGACCAGGATTTCAGAAGGTTGTTGGAGGTGGTAAGAGCAGTTAAAGGGGCAATGATGGAAGTGAACCCTCTGATAAATCTTCTATAATAGTTCATGAATCCAAGGAAACGCTGAGGTCCTTTTACAGTCTCAGGACGTGGCCAGTGTAAGACTAAGGACAACGTTCTCCAGGTCCATCTCAAACCCTTGAGAGTAGAAGATATATCCTAGTAATGGTATTCTGGTCTGGTGGAATTAACACTTTTATCAAAATTTAGAGATTTTTTTTCTGAGCATTTCTAGTATTAATCTCACATGTTGGACATGTTCTTCTAATGTTTTAGAATAGATCAATATATTGTCTAGGTATACCTGGAATACAGATGGTGCATTACATAGGCCGAATAGCATAACTAAATATTCATAGTGGCTGAATCGGTGTTAAGAGCAGTTTTCCACTCAACTCCTTCTTTAATTTTGATTAGGTTGTAAGTACCCCTGAGATCCAGTTTGGTAAAATAACTCAAGTATTAAAGGTATAGGAAAACCGTCTATGGGCTCGTTTCCATTGAGCCGTAATTAGGTTTGCGTGCACTTGCAAAACGATAAATATGCTGTCAGAAGCAATATCGTTCACCGACTGCTTCAAACAGACTGTTATACCTCAATTTCAGGAACCGGACTCCAGCTGCTGAAAACATTTTCGTGTCCCATACAAAGTATCAGAAGCTGCTAATCTATAAATAATACCAGGTTTACAATGTCTGCGCAAACCGTTAATACACTGTCGGAGGCTGCCGATACATTGAGAAAAATTACACCTAGCTCAACAAGGTGTAAAATAGGAAAAAGGAGCTTTTTGAGACCTATTTCCCTATGAAATGTTAAAACCCACCTCCCAAAAATATACCCGACACGTCAAAACCCATCTATCCACCCCCCCATATTGCAACTAATATTAAATGTATTAACCACTAAACCGCCAACCCCCCCACATCGCAACTAACAATAAAAGCTATTAACCTCTAAACCGTCATCACCCCACAACGCAACTAACAATAAAAGTTATTAACCTCTAAACTGCCATCCCCCCACATCGCAACTAACAATAAAATGTATTAACCTCTAAACCCCATCCCCCCACAACACAAAGTACCTATTCAAACTATTAACCCCTAATCCGCCACCCCCCCCACAACGCAATCTACCTATTTAAACTATTAACCCCTAATCAGCCATCCCCAACAACGCAAAGTACCTATTTGAACTATTAACTCCTAAACCGCCATCCCCCCACAATGCAAAGTATTAATCTAATCACTAAGCCCTCTAACCTAACACCCCCTAAATTAACCCCCATTACATAAAATAAAAAAAGACTGGGTGGAGCTTGGCCAGGAGCGGAATGGCCACAGTTGTTTAGAGCTCCGTGTAAGCTAGACACATTTACCCCAAGATAATCCTCATAGGACCACTGCACTTAGCTTTATGTGATCCACAAGGGACAGTGCTCACACACGGATTGAATATTTACAAGTGAGCTGCTCCTAACATTCACGGGAACACCCGCCGCGGCAGATGGCTTCAGCAGGCCAGGGAGAAAGAAGATATGCAGCCCACATGATCAGGCACTGGAAGAGGGTTAAACCTTACATCCGGTTAGAGGTAATTAACTTTTCCAAAGGCAGCAAGCAAATATGAACCCCCTGATGGTTGCCAAAATCTGGATGGCATTGTCTTTAAACTGTTTTACACACTCTACATTCAGTGAGTACAATACACTCTTTTTAAGAGAGGATGCCATCCTTTCTTGCAAATATTGGTTAAAAGTGAAGATTATCATTTTATATATAAAATAGCTTCTTTTTACCACTCATTGCAGGACTTTTATGATTGCCCTATATACCTCCCATATTAGAGATTTCCCTGCTTTTATACAATACAATCTCTCTTAATGGCAGCTAAAAAGTCATCTAAATTGGAGAAGCTTCCTAAATCACAATCTGCGTTACACACCTCTGTAAACAACTTTTTTGCTTCTCCAGAAGCTATAATACAAAATCCTGCAGATCAAGTGGAAGGCTATGATAAGAACAAGGACCCTCAGAACTCCATTTCAATGGGATATGCTTCCCAGCTGAAAGAAGATATTGCAAAGCTACCGACAAAAAAAGATTTCGATTCCCTTAAGAATTTGATCACCATGAGATGGCAAAAATGAGAAAAGATATCACAGATATGGGCCATAGAGTGGAATATGTGAAAGAAACACAAGATGCAGTTAACTCCATAATTGATAACATCTCCACACAAGCTAACATTCAAGACTCCAAACTGGATGCTTTGCAAGACAGATTGGAGGATTTAGATAATAGGGGTCGCCGCAACAATCTGAAAATAAGAGGGATCCCAGAATCCATACAGAATGTTGAATTGCCTGAGTACCTTCAAGGACTTTTTAAACATCTTCAATCAGATCGCAATTCAAATAACCTTGAATTGGAAAGGACCCATAGAGCCTTGCAGCCTCCTCTATCTCCCTCTGCACCACCAAGGGATGTAATTCTGAAATTTCTTTGTTTTACAGACAAGGAAAAGATATGGCAGTCATCAAGGAACATGCAAAAGATCTTATACTTGGACCATCAGATACAAGTCTTTCAAGACCTCAGCCCTACCACTATACAGAAGAGGAAGGAAGTGAGATTTATTACGTCCATTTTACAGGAGAAAAACATCAGATATCGATGGTGCTTCCCCTTTAGTTTCCATGTAACACACAAGGGATCCACTTACACATACAAGACTCTTCAAGACTTGGATCTACTAGCAAAAGGTTTAAATATCACCATAAAAGCTCCCATAGAAATGGGAGATAACTTCTGTCACAGCCTGGAATATGGAAATAGAGATGCAAGTGCATCCAGAGACTCTCATCAAGGGTGGCAAAAATCCCATCATGCAAAAGGGAGACCAAGTTAGCTTCTTCTTCAACCATCACAATGCTTATAAATGGATCGGTGCCTGAGATATAGAAATAATTGTTACCTTTGCAAACACGTCAGAGGCCTCCTGTGTTGAGAGTTTCAGAATTAGTCATAATGCAGGATCTTATGATATAAGTTTATATGTTAAGCTAACATTTATTATATAAGTTTACGCTATAAATATTTAAATATGCTTTCTTGTTCTGGCTAGCAGACCTATTTTTATTATTTGTTTTTAAAGTTATACTATGTTTTATGTAATAGTTTTGTTCCATTGTTTAAGACAAACAACTTTAAAAGGCTAATCACCAGTCATAAATGTTTCTACACACATCAGAACCACATACTTTATATATATGTACATCAATCGTATAGCACACCATGATAACTGAAGACACAATACAATTAACGGCAATTAACACAAAAGGTCCAAACAGTCCATACAAAAGATCGACTACAGACCTGGTGTTTCTGTAAGAGACCCATTTTTTACAAGGGAAAGAACCAAAGACATTCCAGTACAAATTTGGGACAGCATACTATGCCTCCAATACCGCTAAAACAAACGAAGTAGGTATATTAATCAAGCGGAACATCTCCTTCCAGTTGCTTAATAAAGTTAAAGATAAGACGGGTCGGTACATAATCCTAGTAGGGAAACTGTATAATTCAATGGTGATGTTGGTCAATATATATGCCCCTAAAATCAAACAAGAAATATTTTTCAAACACCTCACTGATAAGATATTAGAAGTTGCCAAAGGTTCTTTATTGATGGGAGGTGATTTCAACCTCACTTTGAAACCCCTACTAGATAATTCTACTCACACCTCATCAGTTTCTCACAGAGTAATAAAAAAGTAAAAAAATCACTCAGGGAGAATCCACCATCCTGAGGAACGGAATTATACATTCTATTGTCACCAACATACTAGATACTCTCGTACTGATTATGTGATGGCAAATGTCACTACTTTAGCAAAAGTATCTGATGTAACGATACATCCAAGAATATGGTCAGATCATTCAATGATTACATGTACATTGCAGTGGACAATAACTCCGCCATATATTTGGTGTCTAGATGACGATGTCTTGGATGACATGATATAATTTCAACGGATTGAAAAGTTAATTAAGGAATAATATTTTACACACAACACTCCTTATACTCCTGATCAGAGATTACTATGGGAAGCTCATAAGAGCGTTATAAGAGGCGAGTTAATAGGAATTAGAGCTTACATGACAAAACAGCATAGAAACTATTTTAAACACCTTAAACAAATTATCTGATCTGGAGGACTTACATAAACAAAATCCCACAGATGAACCCCTAGGCAAGGCAGTTGAAGAATATAGGCAAATAATACATTGATAGACAAAGACAATAAAAAATTAGCCTTGAAACTGCCGCAGCGATACTATGAAGGGGACAATAAAAATAGCTCTTCATTCGCTAGAAAATTAAAACGTAGAATTCACAAATAATACCTAGGTCACAGATCACAAACAAAAAACACATTATACAACAGAAGGAATAGCAGAAGCCTTTAGACAGTATTATGCTACTTTATACAATTTATCAGACTGGTCTAATTCCACTCTCCCTACTCACGATACCTTGAAATTACAGAAGATAGAGCAATATCTAAACAATATTTCACCCCCCATTCTAGATGACAAGCAAAGAGAAAAACTTAACCAATCATTCAGTTTAGAAGAAATAGTGAACACCATCAAAAACTTCCCCCTAAATAAAGCAACAGGTCCTGAAATTTGCTCATATACTAATCCCTCACATGCAGAATATATTTAATAACATTTCCGAATCCACTCCTTTTACAAAAGAAGCATTAGAAGCGCATATTACTATTTTACCAAAGTTAGGCAAACAAACGGATAGAGTTGAAAACTTCAGGCCCATATCGCTGTTAAATACGGATGTGAAATTATATACTAAAATATTAGCAGACATAATTAAATGATGCCAGATATTATTAACAAAGACCAAGTGGGTTTCATAAACTTCAGAGAAGTGAAAGACAATACAGTCAGAGCACTCCATCTTATTGATCATGCATCCCATACTAAAACCCCATTAGTAATAGTATTGACGGATGCTGAGAAGGCGTTCGATTGAGTATGCTGGCAATTTCTTAAACATATCCTCCACAAATTTCAAATGGGCCAAAATTTAATTTCGAAGATATTTGCTTTATATACAGTCCCAGCAGCTAAAGTACGAGTTAACAGCCCTTTATCTGAGACTTTTCTTATAACAAATGGAACAAGACAGGGATGCCCCTTATCCTTCTTATTATTTGCATGCATGGTGGAAGCTTTTGCCACAGCCATCAGGTCTAATAACGCCATAGAAGGGATTGGTGTTGGACACTCCTCCCATAAGATACTCCTGTATGCAGATGATATTTTGCTTGTTATAACTAACGCAGCAAAAGCGATACCAATAATTATGTCTGAACTGGAGGCATTTAGATCCGTCTCTAATTTTCTGGTAAATAATTAAAAATCAGAGATGTTAATCATTAATTTTCCAAATGACAAAATACAAGGTATTAGACATTTATGTCCTTTTCGTGTCCAAGATAAATCCCTTAAATATTTAGAGATATACCTTACCCCTTCGATATCCAATATCTTTGAGGCAAACTTTATCCCTCTTCAAAGGAATATTGTGGCAGATATGTCCTCATGGATATCTAAAAAGACATCTTGGCTTGGCAGGGTATCTATATTTAAAATGAACATTCTGCCCAGAGTTTTATATTTATTACAGACTCTCCCAATCCCATTGCCACCGACTTTTCTTACAAACTTACAAAAACATATTCATGAATTTATTTGGAACAAAAAATCAGCTAGAATAAACAGAAATATAATGTGCATGCCACGCAACACTGGAGGTATAGGCGTCCTGAATTTATCAAAATATAGACAAGCAATCTTTTTACAGAGGATTTTAGATTGGTTTACTAACTCTGAACAAAAGGCATGGGTTAAGTTGGAACATGACTTGACAGGTAATATATACCTTGAGGCATTTTGCTGGCAATCACAGAACAAAAACACTACAGACAAGAATCAGTAGATAATTATCAAAGAGACAAATACAGTTTGGGATAGAGTACTCAGAGAATATGTACACATATCCTCCAGATTCTCCCCACTTACTCCCCTAACAGAGATTAGTGACTTCAGACCTGGACTAGGAGGGACATGCAGAACTATTAAAGCCTCCAAAAGAATCTTAAAGGTATATCATTTAGGTGACAGATCTAGGTTACTCTCTCAAAATGAACTACTCGAGAGGGGGTGGGACATTTTTGCAAACTGGTTTCTATTAGCGCAATGTTCCTCCTATATAAACAAACACCCTGAAAGACTGAACCTACTTAGAAGTTTAACAAAACTTTGAAAAACTATGCATCTCCTCGACTCCGATATGGGACTCGCTGTCATTAATTTATAACATGCTGCAACAAAAGATGCCTGGACAGCACCCCTACTATATAGAGAGGTGGAGAGATGAGTTAGAAATACCCTTAACGCAAGGGGACATAAATCATATCTTCTCTAATTTAACAAAGGCATCAGTTTTGAGTAAAAATATAGAGATGAACATTAAAATCTTACATAGATGGTACCTTACACCACACAGAATCCAAAAACTTTTTAAATGCTAGAGGTACAAATTAGACCTAGGCCATATGTCACATATCTGGTGGCAGTGTCCACCCATTAATACAATGCGGAAGTTAGTAGCAGAAGAAACGTCTAAATTATTAGACGTCCCACTACCAGTTGATCCTACTATATGGTTATTCAATAAGGTTCCCATGAAGCTCCCTAGTCATAAATGAAAACTTATATTCATAGCTAGCAATAGCTTAAAATTCCTCATAACACATAATTGGAAATCAACATTCTTCCCTACAATCCCACAATGGAGACAGCAGTTTTATATCACCCTCAATTTGGAGGAATTTGGTTACCTAAAAATTAGAAAGACAACAACATATTCCACAACGAATGAAGCATGGGATAGATACATAGTGATTACATTCAATGGCCTGTATTTAACAAAGTCTAGCGGACCTGA
>CAJPDP010929411.1:0-11033 GCA_905336975.1 Bombina variegata variegata
CCCCCTCTAACAGTAACCCCCCCCACTTACCAAACCCCCCAAAATAAAAAAACCTAACACTAAAAAATCCTAAACTACCCATTGCCCCTAAAGGGGCATTTGTATGGGCATTTCCCTTAAAAGGGCATTAGGCTTTTTTTTACAAGTGCCCATTAAATCCCTAAACTTAAAAAAAAAATTTAAAAAAATCCTAACTCTAAGCCCCAAATAGGTACTCATCGTTTCTGAAGTCCGGCGGAGAAGGTCCTCTTCCAGGTGGCGAAGTCTTCTTGGAACCAGCATCTTCCATCTTCATCCAGGACCAAGCCGGCGCGGAGCGGAGATGACCACAGAACTAAAGTCCGGCGACCGCGGAACTGAAGAACGGCAACCGCGGAGCCATAGAGCGTGGAGGATCCTCTTCGTACGATCACCACCGTACACTAAATATTATTATTGGTTTGAACAGCCAATAGGATTTCAGTAGCCCTTATCCTATTGGCTGATTTTAATTTGAAGATTCAAATCAGCCAATAGGAATGCAAGTGATGCCATATTTAAACGTGTAACTTGCATTCAATATTCAGTGTACGGGGTTATCGTACAAAGAGTATCCTTTACGCTTCATGGCTCCGCGGTCGCTGGTCTTCAGTTCCGCGGTTGCCGGTCTTCAGTTCCGCGGTCATCTCCGCTCCACGTCAGCTTGGTCCTGGATGAAGATGGAAGATGTCGCCGGTACCAAGAAGACTACACCGCCGCATGGAAGAGGACCTTCTCCGCTGGACTTCAGGAATGATGAGTACCTATTTGGGGCTTAGAGTTAGGATTTTCTTTATTTTTGGGAGGTTTTTTATTTTTTAGATTAGGGATTTAATGGACACTTGTAAAAGAGCTAAATGCCCTTTTAAGAGCAGTAAAAGAGCTGAATGTCTTTTTAAGGGTAATGCCGATAAAAATGCCCCTTTAGGGGCAATGGGTAGTTTAGGTTTTTTATTTTGGGGGGTTTGGTGGGTGGGGTGTTTTACTGTTAGAGGGGGAACTTAGTATTTTTTTTTAATGCAAAAGAGCTGTTTAACTTAGGGCAATGCCCTACAAAAAAAACCTATTTGTAGTTTAGTATTAGATTTGGGGATGTTTCTATTTTGGGGGGGCTTTTTTATTTTCATAGGGATTAGGTTTAATTTTTTTATTTTTGATAATTTGGTTTATTATTTTCTGTAATTTTAGAATTTTTAATTTTTTGTAATTTTAGATTATTTTAATTGAAGATTTTTTTTTTAAATATTGTTAGAATTTTTTATTTTAATTGTAATTTAGTATTTTATTATTTTATGTAATTTGGTGTTAATTTAGGGGGTGTTAGGTTAGGGGACTTAGTAATTAAATTAGGTTTATTGCGATGTGGGGGTTTGGCGGTTTAGGGGTTAATAGATTACTTCGGTTTATTGCAATATGGGTTAATGGTGTATTAGGGGTTAATAGTTTTATTAGGTAGATTGCAATATGGGCTAATGGCGGATTAGGGGTTAATGTACTTTATTAGTTATTGCCGTGGGGGTTGGCGGTTGACAGGTAGATAGATATTGCGCATGCGTTAGGTGTTAGTTAATATTTTCAGCCAGTTACGGGAGTTACAGTACTTTCATACTCAGTGTAAGGCTTGCTGCGTCTGCCTATGTGTGGCAAGGTGAAAATAAAGTAAAATTTCTCCATTTTCGGCCCGTAAGTCCTTGTGCTAAATATGTGATACAGATTTGCGACGCGGTTCTATGTTAGCTTATTGGAGTAAAAATTGCAGGCGATGGGTGAAATATACGCGCCGCATTTATATGCAGCGCCATATATGTGATACCAAAACCGCGTAAAAACCGGCGTCGCCCGCAAAAGCATATGTAATCTTGCCCATGGTGTTTTGTGGCAGATGCATAAAGAAAATAGATATTTAGTTTAGATTAAACTGTATTGCAACTGTTGCATAATGATGGCTTGCTGATGTGTAAATCAGATTATAAGATGTTATCGCTATAGTTTGCATTAAAATTATCTTTTAAACAATCATGCGCTATGACTTTCCCTGTATTTTTATAAACATGTTAAAGGATTTATTTCACATTTAGGAGCCACATACTTCTCACGACTCAGTTGACAGAGTTTGTGTATAAATGTATGTAGAATAATGCAAAAATGCCATAGGTAAAATTCCATGCTTTCATTGGAGACCCTTGCATGACAAATAAATAAAGTTTTTACAAATCAATATATTGGGAGATATTGTTGCATTTTTTTCATAGTTTAGTTTTGGCTAAGGCCTCATTAAATCTAGAGACGCCTCTGTGTGTGACAATATAATAACAAGACAGAGAAAAAAATAAAACATGATTTTTGCATTCCTTCTAAAAAGTAAATTATTTCAAGGAAAGGAGACTAATTTTAAATACTTTATGCATAAATACATAATAAGCACATATCTATAGGTTATACAGACATACGTCTTCTAATAATCAAGAAGATCAGGCATGAGTATAGGCAATCGAATTGGCAGAATCTGGGCATTCTGTAGCTGGAGTTCAGTAATATGAGGTGGAGTTGGGTAGCCTTTTGGACATTTGTGGAAGAGTTAGGTGGGATTTGGACATTCCCGTGTAGGGCTAGGGAGGCTCCACTCCAGGTGTATTTAACAGAAACTGGGACTTAAACATTTTAGTGAAAATGGGGGGAAGGGATATAGGTACAGAGGTGCTAACTTGTAACAGTTCCACAGCATGCTATACAATTGGGAATTCTACAATGGAGGTCAAATTCTTATTTCCCTAGAGATGTATAATTAAGTGATCTGAGCAAGATGTTAATACCTTTTCTGTCCACTGTAGGTGGAAACCATTGGAGATGCCTACATGGTTGCCAGTGGCCTCCCAATACACAATGGAATGCGGCATGTAGAGGAAATTTCTACAATGTCTCTGCACTTTCTTAGCGCCATGATGACCTTCTCAATCAGACACATGCCAACTGAAAAGCTGAAACTTCGCATTGGTCTTAATACTGGTACGAACGATCTGTACCCGCCATTAGAAGACAGGCAATGGTAAAGGGACAGGTGAGTCCCTGTTCACCAATATAGCTGCTATAGTTGTCCTTATCAGCCTGTGAGCTATGATATCAGGAGTGCATAAACATGTGTTTCCTGTTAATTTCAAATGCATATTACTCAGCTTTTCAACATGTTTATTTGTTGTTTCATATGCATCATAAATCATATTTTTACGTGTAATATCCCTTTAAAGAAATGTTAAACTAAAAACAGATCTATTCTGCTTATGAACTTGAACTTATTTTTAAACTAACAGGAATTTTATGCCTATGCACAACTTATTCCGAGGAAAAGATTTGTCACTGGCTGCTAGGCAAAACTCTGACAGTTCTATTTGTGAACAGTGATATACCCCACAAGCATAAAATAAAAAATAAAAAAAGATTTATTTAGCACAGGAACATCCATAAAAAGCCATACATATACATTATAAAATCTTATCTTTTAGATGCAACAAAGAAAAAAAATATTTTGATGTCCCCTTAACTGTTCTTTTATTTATTTATTTTACATCACCTCATTGAAACTGACATGGTAATCTCATTCCTTTACAAGTGCAGGTCCAGTGGTGGCTGGTGTGGTTGGAGTCACAATGCCCAGGTACTGTCTGTTTGGAGACACTGTGAACACAGCATCACGAATGGAAAGCAACAGTTTACGTGCGTACACTTAAGGTCCTTTGCTAGTTAGTGCAATATTTGTTTGTGGAGGTTCCATTACCTAATTACAGAGTTTTAGATTCCCTAAAGATTCAATGACAAAAACACTCCTGTTATGTGTTGCGTATCATCTCCACATATCTCATGCCGCATTCCAGTTTACTAAGTAAGCAATGTTGGAGGTTGATTGAAGAAAACATGATAACTAAGCAATAGATTGTAATCCTCTTGTAGGTTTGCTGTCTGTTACATTTTTATTCTAATTGAAGTTACATAAAGGTATGACCAGATCAGATTTCTATGATTCTCTCTGAATTTTAACTTTTCTGCTGGTCTGTGTGCCTGACCCTGTTATCTACTCATTTGTGACCGTGGGACAGTTCTACGTTGGCCTCTGTCCCTTGCCTAGTTCTCTGCTGGTCTCTTTACCTGATCCAGTTCTCTAATGGTCCATGTTCCTGACCCAATTCACTTCTTGCAACAAAATAATTAAACAATGAGGAGTAGCCAGAGGATTCCAAAAGTCTCATCAATTCAAAGTGAAGTGAGGCAATATCTGGAATTTTTAGAGAGTCCCAGTTTCAGTACGGTACTAGTTAGTCCAGGACTGGAGTAAAAGGTCAATCAAAAGTGTCCTTAAGCCTTACCCCCTTACCTTCACTTCTGCCTATATGTATGTAGCACTTGAAGATAGACGGTATAGTCTGGAGCCATTCAGGTGAGTAAACCTCCACAGTTCCGAATCCTTCTGCTCAAATGTGCTGGTATCCTAAGTGTTGCCTGGACCCCTGTCCTGGATCAGCTCCAAACGAGTGATAAGACCCCTCTGAAGCCAATCCAGTCTGTGGTCCTGTGGTTTGGCGTTCCGATCCTCGGTGGGCGTGGTCCCAGTCAGGTAGCTTCCTGGTGCATCACCAGTGAAGCTGTAGATGATAGGCTATTGGGAGGAGGAAGGGGGGACGGCATCTCATGTAGAGGAAAAGTTCCAGTGATAGATTTAGCGTGACATAAACGGTATTCCCAACCATGATGGAATGCAAACAAGTAAAGAAAGGAGTCACGCTGGATCACAGAGTCTTGTGTAACTGGGGTTTATTGGAAAATGCCAAAAGTCACAGACAGTAACGCCTGACGCGTTTTGTGGATGCGTACATGCACGTCAGGCGTTACTGTCTGTGACTTTTGGCATTGTCCAATAAACCTCAGTTACACAAGACTCTGTGATCCAGTGGGACTCCTTTCTTTGTTTCTTTACTTGTTTCCAATTCACTTCTTGTCCCTGTTCCATGGCCAGTTCTCTGCTTTTTGTATGTCCATTTCTTTTCTTATTCCTGTTCCATACCCAGCTATCTGATGATCCCTTTTCTATACTTAGTTCTCTTCTTGTCTGTGTTCCATGCCCAGTTCTCTAATGGTCCCTTTTCTATGCCTAGTTCTCTTCTTGATAGTGTTCCATGCCCAGCTATCAGATGGTCCCTTTTCTATACTTAGTTCTCTTCTTGTCCGTGTCCCATACTAAGTTGTCTAATGATCCCTTTTTTATGCCTAGTTCACTTCTTGTCTGTGTTCCATGCCTAGTTCTCTCATAGTCCCTTTTCTATGCTCATCTCTATTCTTGTTCGTGTTCCATGCCTAGTTCTCTTCTTGTCCCTGTTCCATACTCAGTTCGCTAATGGTCCATATTTTATGCCTAGTTCTCTTCTTGTCAGTGTTCCATGCCCAGCTCTCTGATGGTCCTTTTTCTATGCCTAGTTCTCTTCTTATCTGTGTTCTATGCCCAATTCTTGGCTGGCCCCTTTTCTATGCCCAGTTCTCTGCTGGTCCCTATTCCTCACCCAGTTCTCTGCTTGTCCATGTTTCATACTCTGTTCTCCATGCCCAGTTCTCTGCTGGTTTATGTTCTTACTCAGCTTTCTGCTGGTCCCTATTTCAGGATCTGTCCTATCTCTAACTCCAGTTCTGGATTTTGTCCCCAGCCCTCCATATATCTCTTGCATTGACTTTTTTTTTAAATGGTACCTCTTTCTGATTCCTTGTCTCTCTGCTCTTGATGATGTGCAATGTCCTCTGTTGGTATATATAACCCAATCCTCTGCTGTTAATTGTTCCTTACCCTGTTTTCAGTTTCTCCCATTCTTGTTCTTGTCTCATCTTTGCTTATGCCTCTGACCATATTTCCTGTCCCTCCTCCATCTCTGTTCCTCATCATGTTTCCATTTAGTACCAGTCCTTGACCTTGAGAAAATAATTTTAATTGAAATAGATCTATGCAAAATGTAGTATTTCACCCAATAATAAATATGACTGTTTCCTTCCAGCTCTTCGGATTCATGTTTCTGAGGCAACTGCAATAGCTCTAAAAGGGATTGGAGGTTATGATTTAAAGGAGAGAGGAACTATACAAATCAAGGTATGTAATGCAAATGCATACGGTTAATCTGGTTTAAAAGCGAGAGAATTCTGCAAACTTTATTGCTTATGAGCGGCACACATATACCTTATATGAGATCTTTGTAACTGGAGAGGTTGCTCTGATTTTTTCACAAAGTGTTACAGTATTAAAGGGGCATTAAACTCATTTTTACATGTGCACAGTATATATCAGCTATTAAAGGGACATAAAACACATTTTTTTTCTTTCATGATTCAGACAGAGCATACACCTTTAAACAACTTTCTAATTTACTTCTGTTATCTAATTTGCTTTGTTATCTTGGTGTTCTTTGTTGAATAACATATCTACGTAGTCTCAGGAGCAGCAGTGTACTACTGGAAGCTAGCTGCTGGTTGATTGCTGCACATATATGCTATTTTTCATTGGCTCATCTGATGTTTTTAGCTAGCTCCCAGTAGTGCATTGCTGCTGCTTCAACAAAAGATATCAAGAGAATGAAGCAAATTTGATGACAGAAGTAAATTGAAAAGCTTTTTAAAACTATGCTCTGTCTAAACCAAGAAAGAAAAAATGTGGGTTTCTTGTCCTTTTAGGCACTGTGATTCAAAATATCTGCATAAAACTAACTGAAAAGCTTATTGAGTATTGTTGAACGTATCTCCTTTGCTGTGGAAAGTTAGATATAAATGAGCTCCTGGAGTTATCAAGCAATCAGTGTGTAGCATGTTACATGGCTAGACAAAGTTTGTAGGATACACATTAGTCTCTCTGTAGGAAAAAACTGTTTTCATAGCTAAATAACAGAAAAATTAAGCAAAATAAATAATGTAAGTACACTGCAAACATAGTTTGTTTTTCATTACATAGGTCCCTTTAATGCTCAGGGATAATGCACTATTTTAATATATCTAACAGGGCAAAGGAAGGCAAACAACATTTTGGCTAAAGGGTAAATTGGGCTTCGGTATGCCTCTGCCAGACTTCCCCGATAATCTTGAAGACCCTCTTCACTTCCAGCCTGAGGTAAGAGCTTGAGAAGTCATTTTCTAAGGAGACAAAATCTGTTTCTAATTATTATTATTATTATTAATGAAGAGTCCCAGACTTAGGGGAACCAGTAAAATAGACATCTTGTAATGTTATGGTGACTTTAGTCTATTTCATAGTCAGGTGTTTTCTGTATTGTAGAGATAATAAAGGACCTTGGTGTTACCTACATGGGTTACACAGACACAGCTGTAATACAAGCAGAATTTTCCTAAATATATAACTCACTTTATGATATGATACAAACATTGGGTGAGGAGGGTAATTGAATTAATAACACTAACATGTCAGGTACTGTCTCTCTCAAGTGATCTGAGCTGTGCCTGTTCTGTGAGAGCTGCCTCTAGCGTGGTGGGGGCCTCGCTAATCTGACTCTTTATTACAGAGTCTGAACTAATCCAGCTGCTCTAATACTCCTACAAGCGTGGCCCCCCACTCTAAGATCTGTGCACATACCTAATATTTGTTACTAATGTGCATTCTTAATAAAACAAATGCACATCTTTATTAATCATCATCTTAAAAGGATTTTAATTTGTATTTCTTTTCTTTTAACGTCATTGTTAAAGAGTCCATTACTTCCTGTCACTGCCCCATAAGAGAGGTAGGGTCTCTACACAAAGGCAAAAGAACAGCTATGCTATGTGACACCTAAAATAGTTGTGATCAGTTTATTGCCCATGCTCAGTAGAGGACTTTTGCTGCAAAGTCAGTAAAACTGAAATTATAGCTCTGTTATTTAGCTGCAGACAGTGGCTACACTGGGAATTTCTAAGTGCTCATTTAGCAAGAAAATAAGTAAGTTTGATGTTTTAAACTCTGTTTCTTTTTATGTTTGCTTTGATTTAACTTTTTTCCTTATTCTTTTTTTTTTTTTTTTTTTTACTAAAGGAGCCCTGTTTCATATCCCTTTAAATTGACCCATTTTCAAATTAACACGGTATTTTATGTACTCCAGGAAGAGGTGTCCAGCTCTGTAAATGAAATATAAATAAATACATTTGCAAGAATTGAGGTTTGTTTATGGATTTATTTGGACCAATTGCCAGAACAGACATCATTGGGATGAATGTTTCTTCAAATTACAACAAAAGTAAAAATAAAATAACAACACAAAACTCTTCACTAAACATGGACAACAAAATGAAAATACAGAAAGTTCCTAGTGACAGACATTTGAATCCTGTTTGTGTATAAAGACATTGTATAAAATTCAGCTTTTATTAAGGTGTCATGAACACAGATAGGCTGCTGATTAATATTCCTGGATATTGTGATCTTCGCTCCATTACCAACTTGCTACCCTATCAATATGCTCAATCATTCTTCAGTTAAAGAGACAGTACACACCTTGCAATTATAGCATTTTGCTGCTGTCTTCCAATAAACCAACATACTGGGTGAGTTTGAAAGTATTTTGGATGCATTATCACCTTTCTTTTGCTGCAATTATTTCCAATAGTCAAACACCACCAACCATTTGCCTTACTTAGAGGAGCCAATGCATACTTGTTACTGGAACAAACAAGACTATCCACAGTCATTATGTTAGAAAACTTTCAAAGGTTTTGCAGTTCTCTTCTTATCATCTCTGCTGTAGACAATTAGGGACACATATTGTGAAGGATTGGGCTAGTACACCCTGCCATGTGCAGCATCAGAAAACTTTAATTTGCAGAGGTAAAGTACAGTAAAAGGAGTCAACTTAAATACTGAAAGTATATTGCAACGTTTTTTTTAACTACACATAATTAAAAAAAAAAATATTATAATATCCAAGTGTTTACTGTCACTTTATTCTAGCCAGCATGTCTAATTATTGTCTCGACAGACAGGTCCGATATAAAATGTAACAGCTGTTGGACTTTTCTTAGAACGACAAAAACAATGTTTTATGCTGCCAGACATTTGATAACGTAAATAGATAACATTTATTTATCTAACACTCTACCATTAAACTAATACTACAATATCACATAACAAATGCTACATTTTCTTTCTGGAATTAAGTACTTTTTAAGTCATTTTGCCTATATGTTTATTTTCTTTACCATAAGAATAGCAATATATTATAAAATGTAAGCTAGAAATGCATTAAAGGGAAACGACAATAATTTTGTTTGTTTTTTTGCTTTTAAGAATAGGGCACTGAAGTTTTTTGTTTGTAAAAACAATGTTCCTGTACTGAGAAGAAAAATATTCTTGTCCACTAATAAAGTATCAGCCAATGAGAAGTCAGTCCTTTAGGCACAGTGGCACTTCCTGTTAGCTTCAAAATAAACATAAACTGTTGTATCCTTTTTTCGTGCAAAAGGTTTCTTTTCATCTCTAATTAGTGCTCTTTCATATATAATATGAGCATTTTTAGAGTTTTTTTTTTGTCCCTATAAATGTTGTTTGTTGGTTTAGTAGTTACTTTTTATTATGTAGACAAATTTTGAAAGGAAAACCAATATTTAAAATCTGTTTGCATATTCAAGTCAACCTAACATTCAGTTGTTAATTAGGTTCTTTTGAAATTGATATCTGAAATGAATATTGGAATATGGGGTCAATTATGACAATATACAACACACCTGACTTGAGCATAATATGTGCCAATCAGCACAACTTGTAACAGATAGTGACTGGCAACATAGCGGGAGCCAGGTGGTCTGAGGGTGTGGGTTTGTGACATGGGATGGTGCCAAATGACTTTGGGTGGAGTCAGTTGGTCCAGGGTTGTGCATGGGTGAAATTAGTTGGAGTCAGGTGGCCCAAGGGTGTGACTAGGTGACACATATGGGGCCCAAGGGTGTGACTGGGTGACAAACAGTGAAGATGTGTGATCTGGGGTTGGGGTTGAACAACATGGGGTTCACATGGGTGACATTGGGTGTAGTCAGATGATCCCAGGTATGAATAGGCAACAATGGATGAGGGCAGGTTGTCTGGGTTCTGGCTGAGGGACATGGGTTGAAGTCAGGTAATCTGAGGGTGTGGTTTGTCAACATGTGGTAAATTCAGGTGGAGTTGAGTGGTCTGGAGATTTTGCCCATTGTTGGGCATTTTCTGGTGGGGTTTAGAAGTGCTCAGCTTGGGGAACACAGTAGAAGGGACAACAGGACAGAACTTCCAAACCATGGCAGTCCATACAATTCATGACAGTTGGAGCTCTGCATATGAATTATTAGTAAATCAGCTCTGTATTGAAGAGTTAATCCAAACCACCATCTCTATTTCTCTCTCTTGCTTTCTTAGGTTTACTTTTCTGACTAATTAAATTAAATTAAATTCAATAAGAAATATTTCCCAGATACAAATATTCCAATTCCTATTCCAATAGTATCTTATAATTTGTAGGGCTCCTTACTTAGTAAATACAATCCTAGCACTGGAGGGACCCCCCCGGAGGCTTCTCTACTTAGTGAATTCAGCTCTCTGTACCAATAACATTATTGACATATATGTGTTTGGTGCATTGTTACTCAATCACTCTGCTTCTCGTATATTATTTCAGTGCTATCATTTTTGTCCCAGATCTCTTGCGCATTGTAACTCAGTATTTTATGGAAATGAAAGTGTGTAAATTTGAAATAAAACTAAAAGCATCAAATACAACAATACAACATTTTGAGGTCAAAAGATCTATTTACATTTGTAATGCACCATTGTGAAATAGAAACGTTGTCAAAAATTAATCAGATCCTGTAAGTTTTACGTATCCCATAAGTTTCCGAGGCAAATAGTTGAGATTAAAGGGACATTATACACTCATTTTTTCTTTGCATAAATGTTTTGTAGATAATCTATTTATATAGCCCATAAAGTTTTTTTTTTTTAATTAATGTATAGTTTTGCTTATTTTTAAATAACATTGCTC
>CAJPDP010929496.1:0-12116 GCA_905336975.1 Bombina variegata variegata
AAATAACATTGCTCTGATTTTCAGACTCCTAACCAAGCCCCAAAGTTTTATGAGAATACCGTCATATACCTACTCCAGCTTGCTCCTGTTTGTGTAAAGGGTATTTTCATATGCAAAAGAAGGGGGAGGGGGGGTGAGTGTCTTATTTCCCACTTGCAGTGGGCTTTCCAGCTACCTTTTCAAAAGAGCTAAACTGAGAGCTTCTAAGTAGGTTTTTAAAAGGTTTTATACTGGATTTTTATATCAGTATCTGTGCATCTTATTCTTTATAGTAGTGTCTATTACATGCAGTAATATGAAAATGAGTGTATACTGTCCCTTTAAGGGAGAGAAGCATTTGATCTAATAAGTCTATTCACTGTGAGCATAGATATGTCGACTATCAAGCATACATTTTTACCCTCACGACGATTGACCTTAAAAGCTGCCAAGAGGAATGTGATTAAGGGTTTTATTAGGCAACAGCTAAATAAATAATCCTGTTTTCTTCCTTATGCTGGGAGCGCCACGTAAAGACCCCTGTGTGATCTTATGTAAAGAGTACTCAATCTGATGTTAGTTTTCTGAGTGGAGTAATCAATTTGTTATGTGTGAACATTTTATATGGCTAGTCCTTCAGGTTACATGTGAAGAAGCTATAGTTCGTAATAGTGAAAAGCTAGGTCCTTGCCCTAACGGTTAAACATTATCATATGTAGTTCAGTTTCTACACCCACTATGAAGATTAAGCCTTATGTTTAATGCAGCTATTAAGAGTATCTGCATAGAGATACGGTTGGATGTTTGTCTGTACTATTTGTTTAGTAAGTCTAAGCTTGTCATCCTTTCAACGGCTCCAGCTGCGAACCGTGAAATGAGGAAGGATGTATCTATAGTACGATCGTGTAAACACGGTCTCTGCAATAGTGGAGGGCAGCAGGCTAATTGTATTGGAAAGTATTATTGTTAGATAATTCAGTTAGATTTAGTTGCTCCATGTTATGGTTTTCAGTTATTTAATAGCCAATGTAGTGGAGGGCATATATATTAGTAAATGACGGTGTGTATCTAGTAAGGTACGCTAAACAGGTTAAAGCAGGGTTCAGTTGAATTACATTGTGTGGGCAGGATTACCTCCGGTGTTGGGAATGTGTATATGTCACATCTTGGCATGCAGGAGTATAGTAGTGTATCTTAATGTCTCCTATTTTAATTTGTGTAGAGTGCAACCTTCAACTTTTCGGAAACTTCAGTTTATGCCTCAGTCTGATAAAGTTTAGCGAGGTCAAAGCTAATGCATTCTCGTTAACTTAGTCAAACATATGGTATGAAAAATAGGATCAGTGTAATGGCATTCAAAGTAATAACATTTACCTCAACAAAATCGAAAATTTAAAGAGAAAACAGGGCAGTGTTATTTAAACATAGTGTCAGACAATGTCTGTGTTGCTTTTAACAGCTACTCGTATCTAATAAAAGAGATCAGCGTCCCGGTGTCCCAGTAGCCCCAAAGCTTTGAGCATATGAAAGAGTTAAACTTGATGGGGGCCATAAGGCCTTGTAGCATCATATTAATGTTCCCAGAAAAAGAGGTCTCTCTTTATGTATATTGATCAATCCTCTATAGTCGTCTGGAAGTACCTGTACTTAAGGAGAGATGTCATATGGAGATGGCTGTGGTGTGATCCCCCCCAAAACCCTGCCGGGTCGCAGTCGGCAGAAAGAATGTCGATGGTTGCAGAGGCTCAGTCAACGTGCCGTCACTGTTGAATCTTTCCTCCCGGGCCCAGGGGTTGTGAATGTTAAGATACCTGGTGTCTCCATCGCCACTGTATCGTGTAGCAGATTGGTTGTAGAAATAGTGATGGCATCTTCATGCTCTTTCTACTGGTGGATCTCTTCTAGAGAGGATTGTTCTGAGGGTTAATCTGTGTCTTTTGCAGTATATTGTATTGCCCATGAATTATGGGGTTGCTTTTCGTTGAGGCGTAAGCAAAGTGCTTTGAATCTCCGCCAGTGTTCATTATTGAAGAGGTCTTGGAGGCTGGTGTCTTCTGTAGCGGCCATCTTGTTTGTAAATTACTGTGGGTTATTATATCTGGCTATCATAAGTAGTTAGTCATTATTCTCCCCCTTTTTTAACGTTTAGAGGTTAGCGATGTTAACAGGAAAGTTCCAATAAGTATATTGGCTTGTCCAGCTTTTGCAAAGAACCTCGGTTATCCGAGGGGGTGGCGCTGCCTATTTTGTGCTGCCGCCCTAGGCCTCCTCTGTCTGAGTTCCTGCTACAGCTTCACGAATATAGCTAAATATGGGTGATGCAGAACCCCCAGGCAAAAGGGGTAATGCAGTTGTTATTAGAATTGAATTGAGATTCCGCTGGAGCATAGAAAAGTGTGAACGCTCTCAATCGCAGTTCAGACGCCCCCCATGCTTTATATCCTTTTAAGCAAAGATAATATCAAAATAATTAACCTTTATTCCCTTTATAACCCTTTTAATTGAATACTATTACGTTTTAGATCCTTTTTATATCTCTTTTCATCTAAGGCAATATTTAAAATTATATTTTATACCATTTTATATCCCTTTCAATGGAAAAAAATCAAAATTAAACTTTATATCCTTTTTTAAATCTCCTAATCAATATCAAAATAATTAAGCTTTGTACACTATTATAGCCCTTTTAATCCAAATCCTTTTTCATATTAAAATTGTATCAAAATCACTTTTTACATCAATTTTATATCAAATTCATAAAAAAGTGGCGTAAAAGTGGGAGTGGAAAGGGGTGGAGGAGAAAAGGGCGTGTTCACCTGTCAAAATGAGTTTGCCATAACCTTCATAGTTATATTACTACTTGCACTGTTTGCATAGTGTGCATGTACATGTGTGAACAGTGTTTGTGTAGTATGTACATAGTGTGTAAAGTGTCAATTGTATGTGCGCAATGTAAGGGCAGTGTGTATAGTGTAGGGTGTGTATAGTTTGTGTATTTACCCTTTTGCTACAATTAAATGTTGAAGGCAATGTGGTGGGATAGGCTCACTTACACATCTGGTGGTCTTGTCATCTCAGCCATTTTGGGATGAGATTAAACATTACATCTCTAAGCTTATGGGGAATGAGCTATGTTTAAAACCCTCGACTATCTTGTTAAACAAATTGCCCCACATTAGTTGCAAGTATAGGAAGCAGCTTTTACAATATATGCTAAATAGCGCTAAAAGATTAATTCCTCGCTATTGGAAGAAGGCTAAATCCCCTAGCATAGCTGAATGGGTACAACAGGTTGACCTCGTCTTATCCCTAGAGAAAATCTATAATAAAAGATGACTTTTTTTATGTAGTCTTCCTCTGGGAACAGAAATAGCTCATGAAGGGTGTATCCAGAAACTTTCTGTAACTGTGATTTGTTATTTCAACACTTTTTTATGTTTAATTGTATTCATTCCAGAATTTTGCTTCTCGTTTCCATCTTATGTTCTTTTTTTCTGCTTTATTTAGCTTATTAATGTTTGCTATGGATGGAGCCCGAACTCTAACGCTTACGCATTAGTTCTATTAAAGATTTGTATCCCGAACATCAGATGTCCTTCTGTCACGTAGGATAAGAACCGAGGCGTCACTCAATAGAAGCTGTACAATGACTGAGCAAAACAATCGATGCAGCACTGTCATCATTTATTATTGTTTACTATAAAATTATGCTCGTTTATTTAGGGGTTATCTTTAAAAAGATACTTACTAGGAGTTCAGTGCTTTACGCTCTCCTGTTGACCGCACTGATATGGACATTGTCAATTTGGGCTTGGACAAATTGCGCATGTGTGGCAGAAACGTATTCCAGTGCACACATGTGAGTTTGTGTGTGCTACCCGGAACTGCGGACACATAGAGAACCCAGGTTGCCCACTGTGCTTGACTAATGCAAATTAGCCTCATGGTGGGTTTTGAAATCCATGCATTTTAGAAAGAAGATTACAGTGAAACTATTAAAAAAATGAAACAGCAAGGTATTTGAGCATTATTTGAACTGCTATTAACCTATACAATTAAAATATAAAAATATTTGCCTGTTACATCCCTTTAAGTATAAAGCATTGTCCAAGTACACAGCAATTTACAGCTTTAACAGTAAAATTTTGCTTTTTCAAATGGATAGACCACACGAGGCCCAACATTTCTGCTCCAAAATACTTTCAATCTAAAATTAACTTCCTTTCATTATACCCTTGACTCCCTTGCAAATCACGTACACTAGGACACACAAAATCATACCAACCTACCCAACATAACCTAATCTGTTGTGCAGAATTGCATAGATTTAGTTGCAAAACCCTGTGTGTGTCATATCATGTTATTTTAGGGCAAACTATAGCACACAGTATTGAACTATTTAAAGTCTGGTATGTCATAAACATATTAATAATTCATTGACCCAAAAAAAGAGCCAAACATTATCCTGATGTTGAAAAATAAACAAACATTCTCTCTCTGAGGAGCAACTAAGTTCTTACATCAGCCAAATTGTTACCCGCAGCGAAATCATGCAAATCTACAAGATTAACAGCAGGCAGATGTAATGTCTACAAGCAGACGTGGTTCTAGCAGGTGCCAAGAGGCACTAAATCAGTGGTCGACAAATCTGTTTAAAATTTAGGAGACATTAAGAATATTTCGGAGCCAGACAGTGGAATTTGTATATAGACATATGGGGGGAAACCCAAAAAGTTAGGAGCCAAGGGTAAAATTCTAGAAAGAAGTGGCTCCTTGGCTCTTAGGTTTACCCCCAATTATTATATAGCATCCCCATTTCTCAAAAGGTATCAACAGCCAAAGACAGTCCCCTTTTTTTCATACAATTAGCACTACCCAGGATTAGGAAATTAATAAATAACTAGTAATAAGTTCGATTGGTGTAGAGAGACGAACCTCTGCAAGCAGGAAAAGAAAATATTGCTTGTATCACAACAAGAAAATGGATTTAAAACAAAATGTAAGACTCTGAAATACTCTCTTTTAGAATCAAAGAAAACAAATGTACTATAATGTCCCTTTCAATAAGAAAAGCAGTAATAAGTAGTATAAAATAATTATTGCATTGGGAATACATGTATGAAGAACTGCACAAGATGGGATTTAGTGGGCAGTTTATTACGGCCCTACACGGAAAATATTTTAAACCGACAGCATACATACGGACATTAGGGCATCAATCCGCACAAATCCCGATATTAAACAGTACCAAGCAAGGCTGCCCACTGTCTCCCCTGCTTTTCGTGATTTGTATAGAGCCCCTAGCTTTGCATAAAAGAAACAATTTAGATATCCAAGGGGTTACAATAAAACATAAAGAATACAAAATTACATTGTTTGCTGACAATGTTCTGTTGTCCCTAACCAGACCACTGATCTCCCTCCCAGTTCTTTATAAGACTCTCCAAGATTTTTCTCATATATCAGGATATAAAGCTAATATGGAAAAGTGTGAAGCAATGCCTTTGTCCTTACCATCACATACTAAGAAACTTATCGAGGTTAATTTCAAGTTCAGGTGGGTTGAGAAATATTTACAATATCTAGGAATCAAACTAAGACCTACCCCGAATTTTACAAAGTAAATTACAAACCCCTCTCTATTTTTACCAAACGGGACATCATGCAATGGAGAAAATACAACTTCTCCTGGTATGGATGTCTCTCTGCAATAATAAAGATCTTGATAACATCCAACGAGAGATCAATAGCTTCCTTAGAGGCACCAAAAAAGAAAGAATCCGTCAATCAATATTAACTAAACACAGACAATTGGGTTGAGTGTGAGTACCCAACCTCAAGGACTATTATCAGGCTGCAAAGTTTACTCAGATAACGTTGTGTTTCGGAATAGAGGAGATTAGATGGACTACCATGGAATCGGACATGGGAGGCTTTGCCTCCAAAGAAGATATATTATGGAATCAATACACTGGGGGCTCCAAACAACAATCACAGTTCACCAAAATAAAACTTACGATAACACAGTGGTCCAAACTGACCAAAACACTAAAATTACTCCCCAACCAGACACTAAATCTTTCTCTGAAACACCTCTGTTCCTTTTTACCAAATACAATTGTAGATAAATAAGAGTGGCAGATATAGTAGAACAGGGAAAACTGATGACTTACATTCAACTAAGGAACAAGTTAGATCCTGTGGCTCTACATTGGTACATATACCTACAATTAAACGTGGCCTTTAAGGACTATATTTCTGAATCTAAGCTGGGAAGCCCAAACACTATCAAGATTCTCTATAGCTCCAAGACTAGACTTAAAAAAACTATTACTGTTATACCTGACTATTCAAACTGTGAAAGGTAGTGACAACCCTAACCTGCTGACCAGATGGGAGAGAGATCTAGGGATTGAATATGACCCCAAAAAATGGAATGATATATTTTACCATTTACAAAAAGGACTAATTAGTGCAGATATGATGGAAAATACTATTAAAACAACCTTTAGATGGTACCTCAGGCCACTTATTACCTCCCATACTAACACTTCCAACTCAACACTCTGTTACAGAGGCTGTAGATTGGAGGGCACATACCTACACATGTGGTGGGAATGCCCGGAAATAGCTGCAATCTAGAACAGACTGTCAACTGACTTAGGTAGACTTCTAGATAATACTTTACAATTCACAGCTTCACAAGCATTACTGCATTAACAAATCAATAAGTTTAGCACCCACATTAACCAATTTATTAGACTAACTTGTACTGCTACAAGAATATGTATCACAAGATACTGGAAGGAGAGAGCTCCCACATGGGAGGAAATAGTGGTTAAAATAACAGACAATTATAATATGTCAGAACAAGTGGAGTGGCTACAAAATACTACAGAAAACTTTCAAAAAGTATGGTTTTATTGGATGTTGCATAATAACAACTAACTTTACAAGACATATAGTTACAGACTTCTCGAAAACTATGCTTTGACTCCATACGGACTTGACATCAGACATGGTAAGTAATATATCTATATCTTGAGAACAGGATACATCTTAGTGGCAATAAAAAGGAAAACTTCTGATGGAATGACACGACAACCTGGCAAGACGACATCTTCTCTTCTCCTTATGTCTCTTTTCCCCTCTTCTTCTTTGTTTCCTTCACTTTACCTAAAGTTGTGTTGATCAGCATTATGTTATAGACATTATTAATGATTCTGCAATGAATGGGCAATCTAAGACAGTAGGAGTATTATATAAGTGAACCGCTCCTCCCCAGTGGATTTTGAAAACCAGGGAGTGCGTAAAGATATAGCCTTGGACCCTCATTAACAAAGATATTGAAATATGTTTGTAAATGTCTTGTATGTTTTGCACATTATTAATCAGTTGATATAAACTGACACAATTATAATTAAATACAAAATTATTTAATCATAACAGTATCATCCCCCATCAGTACCACCCTCTACCCATGATAGAAAACTTTTAGGCAACGTTTTTAAAGGAACGGTCTACACCTTAGTCATCTTAAAGTCTTACCTTAGATTAAGCTACAAATAGCCTCCTGCGCCTCTTTCTGTATCATGCAGCAGGAACAGTAAAAAAAAAGTTATTTCAAAATTAATTTTGTTTCTGCCTACTTCGAAATGGCTGCCAAGCTCCGTCCACTGATGACATCACAATCTGGGCTGCATCTAGGCACTCTGCTGAATAGCATTGACAGTCTGATGAATCTTTTGTAAGTAGTGATCCTTTAATGCAGCCCAGATCGTGATGTCCTCAGTGGGCACAGCTTGGTAGCCATATCAAAGTGGCCTGGAAACAATATTCAGAATTCCATTTTAAAAAAGTTTCCAATTTACCCCTATCATTAAAATTTACTTTGTTCCTTTGTTGAAGAGATATCTGGATAGGTGGCGCGCACGTGCCTGAAGCACTACATGACAGTGCTGCATACACGTGCACACTCCTGAATTTACCTTCCTGAATTGAAGTAAATTAGAAAGTTGTTTAAAATTGTATGCTCTATCTGAATCATGAAATATTTGGGGTTTAAAAGGGATGTGAAACACATGTGTTTGCTATTGAAAATAAATTGTTACAGAGAAAATAGCATGCATGTGTTGTCATGTACTAGACACTTTCCCAGGGGCAGTAATTGCTATGTGCTTGCAACTTTTGACACCTCAGGCTGCGTACTGTCTGGAACTGCTATTCAAAAAGTTTCTTGGCCATACAAATCATGTTGCAAAGGTTATTCTGCTTGTAACTGAACCTCACTGTAAGGAGTGAGACAAATAAAACCAACCAGCAGAACATGCATAGAAAAAACTACATTTGTTTAATGGTACCCTGCAACAACAATTACATAAAACTGTAGTATAAGAGAGAACAGTGATATTTGTATACATACGTTTACATGGTTCTTACAAATAGAACTTACATTTCTGTTGATCTATATAGCACATGTTGCATTTCTTTTCGTTTTAATAAGCAACAAAACAAGCATTTGGCTTTACACGTTTATACAAATACTGTACCAAATACTCTTGCACTCACATGGTGGATGTTTTTGAATCTTGCTTACAATTAAAGGGAAAAAAAACTTGACTCATAAAAAATAAAAATATGTGACTGGCTCCACAATTTCTGTCTGGACCCTAAGTTTAAAGTGTACTGTAAAATTGATTTGACCTTTCGGGGTCGATTTATCAAAGGCTTTCGCCAGCCTTTGAGCCCCTACGGCTGCAGGTTCTCACACAAGAACCTGCACACTGTATTTAACAAGCAGCGGTCATCAAATTGGTTGTGCGCGGGCAGGGGGCAGGATTGCACGCAAGCCCAAAATAGCGCCGTTTGCAATGCTGAATTCCTCCAGGAGAATTTAGACCGCCAGAGGCAAGCTGCGGCGGACAAGGGTACACATATGCGCCCCTGTCCGCCTCAGCTTGATAAATCGCCCCCATAAAGGACACTAAAGTCAAAATTAAACTTTCATGATTCAGATAGAGCATGCAATTTTAAGAGACTTTCCAATTTACTTATATTATCACATTTTGCACATTCTTGTTAAATACACACTTTTGAAAACACCAGAGACGTTCAGAATGTATTGCGTATACAAGCCTGTGATTGGCCGATGGCTGTCACATGATAAAGGGGCCGGCAAATGTGGGTGGGAAATTATTTATACTTATTTGAAATTCTGAGTAAGTGCTATTGCATTGTTTGTTTGTTTTTATTATGCAATTCTACTGTATTTAGTGGTCCTTTAAAGACTTTTTATACCAGCAGCAGAGTATAAAATATATGGGAACTTGCTCCTTTAGGTTTACTATTATATATAAAATAGCTGGCTGTGCTCTTTGAAACCACCACCTATTGAAATGGGCTTTGCTTGCAGGAAGAATATCACTCCTTATCTTATTTCTATACACATATGCCTCTATCATATCTCTCCCTGTGTAAACAAAAGCCAATACTAAGGGCCAGTGTCGTGTCGAAATCTGCGACCGACGGAATGTGCGACCTGTCGGAATGTGCAGGTAATGAAAAACCTGCCAGCATGGAGAGAAACCACATACAATCTTTGGGACATTACATTGTAATGTGAGAGTCCCTCCTTCATATCCAGAGCCCTGCATAGCCAAATAAACATCTCCAAAACCAAAATTTACAATTCTAAAAAGGTTTGTGGCATAATCCTGCCGGGGTGGAGAGCTTTAAGATTGGGGCCTTATAGTGCACAACTAAAAATAACAAATTTTAGTACTTCTCTCTCCCACCCCACCACTGGGGGGATAATTACAGCTACTGTCTATTGTTTACATAGCTTTCTATAGAGAATACAAAATTATTCATATTTTCTGTATAGCTGGTGGATTTAAATGGCAAAAGACAGCTGTTTCAAATGACAAAATAAAGTTAAATTGGCAATTTGTAAACAATTTAATACAATCTAACAGGTGGAATGGAATAATGGGAACACATTTAAAAGGGGGGAAGCACAATGTCCCTTTAATGTAAATTGCCCAACCCCTAAACCTGACACTTCAATTTCAGTAGAAACAGTAACAGATCAACACCATAAATAAATAAAGATCTAGTGATATGAATAACAAATATACTCCAGCAAATTGCAAAAAGACAGGTCTGTACCTTTGCACCGGGAACACAGATCTGGTATAGGTGCTACATCAGCATAAACCGTTTAAAAGAAAGAAAGGTTTCAAAATTATATTTTACAATAACGTTATTTGTGTTAGCTACTCGCAGCCAAGGGGTAAAATGACTGCCCAGTTGTGCGAAATATGCACGGTGGAATCATGAGTGGTGTTTAAAGTACAGCTTGTGGGTAGTATTGTGCCCAGTCACCTACATTTTGCCCAGTATTTTTATGGAAAACAGCTGGCAAACCTACCCACCCATGTCTGTCATTCTCTGTCAACTTAAAGGGATATTAAACAGTTGGAGATTGTAATACAAAATGTTTCATTATGTGTAGTTAAAAAAACTTTGTATTATACTTTCATTATTTATTTTGTCCCCTTTTCCTTTAATTTAACTCTGAAAATGTTTGTTTTTTTGAAATTCCACTGTGTTTCTATAAAGTAATGGATGCCGCCATGTCTAAAATTTGCGTTTACACAAACACTACACTAATTTATTGCCTGGTGTATATATATTTCTCCACAAAAGACAGACATAAATAGAAAACTAGTTCAAACATGGCAGCACCCACTGCTTTATAGAATCTAGAGAACTTTATAGAATCTAAACTTTTACACTTATCATCATCATCATATAAACAACTGATCTAATGGTAAACATACATCTACATATTACTCTAAGGCTAATGTTTGCTTTGAATACATCATTATGTGTAGCTTGTATTTAGTGTTAAATATCCCTTTAATTGTCTAGTTCTAAGAGCAGTTAGCCTTTAACACACTCACTATAACCTTTTATGACTATGTCTCTTCAGTCAACAAACACGATCATTTCAATTCCACTAGATAACTTAATGTATTTAACTGACTTTACAGTGAAATAAATTGTCTTAACGGGACTTAAAAGTCAAATTGTTCCACATAAAAAAAAATACTTTTTTTAATTTATTTTTTAATCTATATTGATAGTTGAACATTATTTAAAAAATTACATGATACATCTTGCTTTTTTACATTTACATTACATTGCATATAACAATATTAGAACATCTATATGAATATCAGTTCATTGTTTTTTCCAGAGAGAGTTAGGCTTATATGTTATAAAGGGGCTTATCTTTCTACCCTACTATCATTTTATTTAATTCCACAAATGTAAAATATTATTCTAAGCAATAAAACAGCGTAAAATTGACTTTTATATATTTTTTTCCCTTTGCTCCCTGACCAATCAGCAGTAACTTGATAATCAGCTTTGGGAGACTGCTTGCCAATGTATACTACCTGCTTGCCCCTGTATACTACTTGCTTGCCCCTGTATACTAACTGTGTGTTAGCTGCTTGCCCCTGTGTACTAACTGCCTGTCAGCTGCTCGCCCCTGTGTACTAAGTTGTGACGTGCGGTGAGGTCAGAGGCTGGTGAGGCACAGGCAATGATACGCACAAGAATCACACACTCACACACATAAATAAATATATATATATATATATATATATATATACACACACACACATATCACTAAATTACTTGCACCAACAAGTGTTTCACACCTGAGAAGAGTTAGTTATGTTAACCTCTAGCACAGGGATCATGAATTGTTGCCCTCCAGAGGTTTTGGAACTATATTTCTCATGATGCTCAGCCAGCTGAAATGCAGGCTGAGTATCAGGGAAAATAGCACATAACACAAATACTGGACAAAGACAGACAGACCCCCACACACAGACAGAACCCACACACAGAGACAGAACCCCCACACACACAGAGACTGACCCACACAGCCAGAAACACACACAGAGAAAGACAGAAACACATGCTCAGATAGACCCCCCACACACAATCCCCCCATACACACACAAACAGACCCCCCACACACACAGACAGACAGACCCTCACACACACAGACAGACCCTTTATCTTTCTTATGTAAACAAAAGATTCAAAACAAAGCTATAATA
>CAJPDP010930305.1:0-11891 GCA_905336975.1 Bombina variegata variegata
TCTAGAATTTGATCATTCCATTACAGTACCGTCAGTGTTCCTGCGATTTGTCCCAGTCCTATGTACCCTCTCGATCTGCATGGGTTGTGTATCTAGATGCATACCCAGTAGACTAGGAAGAGTATTGGTAATAAAATATACTAAGTCTTTGAATTCAGTGGACTCAGGAAGGCCTATGATCCTTATATTATTACGACATGCCTGGTCTTCCAGGACTTCTAATTTTTTTTATCATAGTGCCTGTATTTGTTTGTAGTAAAGCATTAGTTTGTTCTAACTGAATAAATCTGTCTTCTAGGTCGGAGACCCTAGTTTCAATCTCATCTAATCTAACAGTGAACTGTCTTACTTCATTTGATAGTGTATTAATATCTTGTTTGATTTCTGACTTTAACAAATCTAATTGAGACGAAAACATATTGGATATTTGTGTAACTATGTCAGATACACTATTTAGAGTTAATTGTGTCACTATATCTGTTTGTAGCGAGTCTGCATTTGGTTCTGTGTTTTTACTGGTGTTTTTCTTCTCCTTATGTCTTGGAGGCATAGCTGGGGAATTCCCTTTAGAGGCAGAAATATATCTGTCCATTGAATAGTACTAAGAATGGGGAATCCGTGAAAAAAAGGGAAATCAGTGTGAAGTATAGAGTGTTAGAATATTTCTATGCTACTCTTATAGCAAGAAAAGCGTGTAAGAAAACGGGGGTAGTGAGGTTTATAACACGCTATTAATTTATATGCTACTCATGTAGCGAGGAAAACGTGTAAATTAAAAAAAAAAAAGGAGCCGTGAGGTGCGGTATGTGAATCTGATTAGCCAATAAATATAACAAGCTAATGAATGTAAATCTATATATAGAGACACATATGTGAGAAAACAGTGTCATAAAACATTAAGGTGAGAAGGTGCTTATTGCCTTATCTCCAGGGCAAATTCTACTTATAGTTAGGCTGTAAAACACCATTAAAACAACAGTATCACTTTAATACCAGAATATAGATTCAGCTTAGCTAAGTCAAATATTTATAGTTAATACTCCAGTTCCAGTAAATTACAGGCTCAAGTTCTAGTACTTGATTGGCGTTTATAAAGAATTATAGGTTGAACCACAAAATACTTCACTATTTACTCATACCATGTTAAACATTCTGTTATTTTAACAATATAGAATTGGTTGTAATTACCTATTACCAGTAAAGCTATTATATAGGTAGCATCAGAGTATATAACTTAAATTAACATGGGAGTGAAATGCATCACATCAGTATATCAGCATGTATACCTCAGCATATCAGACCAGCAAATTACAGTCATAATTATATTTGTAGCTTTAAAACATGCATAAAGGTCCAATTTGTGGATGTAAAGAGTTAATATTCCACACTCAATTATACATAATAACTCCTATATTCAGGCATCCATAAAAAAGAGAAATATTCCCCACTACTTAAAATAAGTGGGAGTAAAGGAAGGAGAACTTTCTTATTTTCTTGCTAGGCTCTAACCCGAAGGTTATGGGAGCAAGTCACTACGGTCCTCGTCGATAGGATTCCGGTATTAGGGTCTCAAGTGCCCATAAAGTGTCAATACTTATAGCCCCTCTCAGCAAGCAAGTACACTTTATCCAGTGGGTATAGATAGAAAAGTCCCCTTCAGATATAATCTCTGCTCCTACCCTTGGGTTATGGGAGCTTTTCCAGGGCAGTACTCCTACTCAGAGGATTCTGGGAACTTTGGTTCTGTTATTGTAGCTACAATTGTAATGTTCCCTGGTATTGGCTTTTAAATAATTTAACAGGGGCCTGGCCTTGAGGCCTCCGTCTACTTATTTTATCCCCAGATATTGTGGGAGTCTCTTTACCCTGTGGGTGCAGATTAGCGTAATCACTAATAGTCCATGTTAACTTGCAACAAATCCGGAACCATGTCCAGTAGTATTAGTAGTTTACATAAAGGTGCATAGGGGTATCAGTGTGTACTACAAAAGTACATAAGAGGGACAAAACAACTGGCTCAGAGTACCTGTAGATGCTCCTGATATCTCTGGCTCCCGCAATTCTTGCTGCATCAATCCGCTCCTTTACCTCCCATCGTCACCTCATGTACAATACGGGAGAAACTTTGTTCCGCTACCTTCTTGTGATGGGGGGCTATCACTGCTGTTATTAGCCACACCCCATCTATGGCGTCTCCGGCATCTCACCGTGTTCGTCGGCACTTTCGGGTCCTTGCACTGGAGGATTCCCTCGGTAGTCGTGGGATTGCGTAATCGCTCCCTCTATAGGAGCCTCCTTAAATCGGGTCTTCTGTGGCGTCTCCAAGATCTGTTGATCCAAACCAAACAACAGGCTGTCGGCTAAGGATCACTGCGTCACACAGAGCTGGTAGTCAGAGCTCAATGAAGCGGCGCACATGAGCAAGCCACCTGCTTGCTCCGCCCCTTCCCGGAAGTAGATTACAAGTTAAGCACAAAAAAAATGGCTTGGGCAAAGGCAATATTTGCGCTCAACTTAGTAATACCAGCACATGCAAATGTGTGCTGATATTACAAGTGAGGTACAATACGAACATGACCTTGCATTCACATTGCACAGAAGCATTGCGCTCATGAGAGCACGCTTCCATAGGCTCCAAAACACATCTTCTAATCCTTTACCTCTCTCAGTAGGATAAGCACAAGTTCTGTCTTGGGTCCCTTGCTTTTTTTGTCTATGCATCCTCCCTTGAAAAACTTATATCCTCTTTTGGATTCTAGTAGAACTTGTATGCTGATGATACACAAATCTACCTTTCTTCAACAATCCACTCTGAACTCACATTTGTTCCACATATATAAACACTTACCAAATCCTAACAAGCACACCCACGCAGCATCTCCAGAATTGCTATTTTCTTATCAAAGAAACAACAAAAATAGTAATCCATTCCCTCATTTTATCATGTTTTGACTATACCAACCTACTCCTTGTTGGCCTTCCCAAATCCTGCCTCTCCCCCCTCCAATCTATCATGAATGCATCAGACAGACTCATCTACCTAAGTCTATATCAGAAGCCTACTCTGCCAATCTCTGCACTACTGTTACTCTCAACAAAAAAGTTTCACAAAACAAATCAAAATGATATTTAAAAGTACAGTTACACTCATAATAACACTATCTAATAAAAAATGATTAAACAAATACTGCAAAAGTTATAAGGGCTCAAAGATATGAGGTCTCAGGTGTTAGAAAAAAAAGGCAGGCAAAGGGCTTTAACATAGAGCTACATATATATATATATATATATATTTATGTAGCTACATGTTTCCAGTGGTGACGTGCTTTACCCAACTCCACTAATAATTATTAGGGGTGTCCACTCTTTTGGCCATATCTTGTATGTATGCTCTTCAAGAAAGGATACCAAGAAAATGAAGTAACTTTCATACAGTAAGTAAATTGGAACATGTTTACATGCTCTACCTGAATCATGTGCCTTTAAGGGAAATGCCAATGTAAGGTTCTGTTACTTGTACATATATACAAGTTGGATTTAGGAAACTTATTTTGTTTTAATAAAAAAGTTTTTTAGATGATATAATAGAATAATTAAAGATCATTACACAGAAGACTTTTAATATTTTTTAATCTCTGAAGTATTGGTAGTAATAATAATTTATGGAAGAACTTAATATGCTTAGGTGTTCAGGTAGAACTTTTACATAATTACTATAAATAAAGGAGAAGTCAGTCTCCTTTAGGCTCCTTACATTATGTCTACTCACTACATCTATAAATAGTCATTCCTTTTACATTTTTGCACAGGAAAATCACCTATAATTAAGCATAGACCTAAATGTAACTACTGTTTATAACTCCACAAATGCTTTAAATAGTCCTAATTACATAATCAATGCCAAAATTGCAGTCAAATTAGCATGCCACATGCACTGGCTCCAACCCAGAACATCATAAGGACACCCATATGATCCTCATGCAAACTCCACCCTCTACATGATTCCTCCCAATGCAAACCCTTTAACACCAATTTGCTTTCTCAAACCATAGGCATTCCCTTTAACAACTAAAGGTCTGCCTTTGATCACTAGATTCCTCCAAAAAGCAATTAAAAATTAACTCCACCTGGGGCGGAGTTAACCGTCAATCGAGCAGGACGCACTTTGCAGGAGCTCTGCACGATATTCTTCCAAAAACCTGTTTAGTGAGCCCAAATTTATGTAAAAATACCCTAGTTTGCGGCTGAGTACCTGAGCACTAAATACTTGACTCGAACGCCAACTTTACACAGCGATAGGCCCACACTAAAGAACAGATGCTCGGGCCGAACGGGACTCTGACCGTCATCCCGGCTGTATCCAGTGGCCTGCTGCTTCTACCCAATGCTCCAGGGGGTCGGGCTCCGCCTCGGAGCGGCTGCTGACTTAAATACCCCACAAACATTTACAGTGGCCAGTGGTACTGGTTAATAGCCGGACACTCCTATCACTGAGGCCAGCATTCAACCGCAACAGACTGGGGTAAGACGTCTGTCTTTTAAGGCTTACACTCGACCCACTTACCGGATCATAACCTAGACTGTGAGCACACAAAAAACGCTGTTGGCCCTCGGTCTCTTAGCACTGACGATTTAATACCCAGCATCAAGGCAGTAAAGGCATGCATCAGAGGCGCAAAAAGGCGCCATTTTCCAAGTCAGTAGGGGTATTCACCAAGGCCTCATCACTCCAAAGACCTCATATATAAAGGTTATTCTCCCCACAGTCGCATAGAAGTCCCATAATGGGACCGGACTAACTGTCCCTTGCTACAAGCCATAGGCCTACATGAGCTCCAGTTTTCTAGAGGCCCAGACCTCTGCACCACGTATGCATTATTTAACAGGGCCCTGAACAGTGTGGATAGGAGTGATTCAGGCCTTCCAATAACCTAGGGCTGTAGGAGATCGGAAGTTGGGAACTCCTAGCTCTGTTCATTTCCAGAAATAGATATCTAGGGTTACACTTATATTACTTTGGGCTCATCACCTGCCTAGGCCCACATTCCACCAAAGATGTTACCACTAACCATGATTGGGTAGTTCAATATCAACACCAGGGGGACTTTGTTCTACCTTACCAATATTTTTGTATCTACTTATGTTCTTACACTGAGAGGTGGCTATAAGTCTTTGCTTTATTTTATCCTTAGTGTCTAGCTTCAACGGTCCTGATTCTATAGTATGTCTCAATCTGGTAGACAAAAATCTAAGTTAACTCAGCCTCCTAAAAAAAACAATAGCAGATCATTTCAAGGATCATCCCTCTTCAAAGGGCCAAACAACCAGAGAATCAGATCCGGCGCTAGACCTGAGTTACTCAGAAAGCAGTATGTACTCTCAATCGCCCACAGGAAATACCCTGTCCTCCAATATTGTTGAGGTTTTGTCTAGGCGCATGAATATACTACAGGACACTCTGACCAAGGAGATCAAGGGTTCTACAGCTGAATTATGCAGAGATATAGCTGCTCTGGGTGAGCGCACTGAAACCCTTGAACGTAAACATGAAGACTTAGCTATAGATCACGCAAACCTCCTTTCTTACTCCCAGAATCTCTCTATACAAATTTCAGACTTAGAACTGAAACTAGCAGACATGGAGGACAGATCAAGGTGAAATAATCTGAGATTTCGTGGGATCTCAGAGGACATTGGCCCGTCAGAATTGGAAGCCTATGTACTGGAACTTTGTAAACATCTTCTACCTTCCTTAGAGCCTCCTGGTCTTATGCTAGACAGAGTTCATCGAGTAGCAAGACCAAGGAATGTATCTCAGGATAAGCGCAGAGATGTATTGGCTAGGATTCACTTCTTCACCCACAAAGAACGCATACTTAGAGAACTGGCTAACAAACAACAACTTCCAGCTAAATTTCAACAAGTTGCTATATTCCCGGACATTTCCAGCTATACGCTTCAAAGAAGGCGGACATTCAGATCCATTACCCAAACCCTGAGAGCAGAGAACATTCAATATCACTGGGGTTATCCCACCAAGTTAATAGTTAAAAAAACAGGGATACCCACACTATCATCGCCCCGCAAGAGGGGTTCAGCCTGCTCAAAGAGTGGGGAATTACTCCCTCTACGGATCACCCTGCAAAGAGTCTCTCAGCCTCTAAACTCCAACCTTTGGCTTCTGAGTGGAATCCCTTACCTCAGAGGCCTTCTACCTGATATTAAGAACTAACTAAGTACACAGTATCATGTTGTAAAATCTATCACTACTGCAAGTTAAATGTTTTGAAATGTATACTTTGTTCTGGGACAGAGGGTGCCTTCGGCTCCTGACTCGAGGGTTAGCTAACTAATTAGGTTGGAAGACATACACTTTATTGTTCATGCTCCCTCTGGGTCTGGGATCATAGGGACCCGATATATGTCTCATCCCTGGGATCTATTCTTTGAGGATCTTAGATGTTATACTAATAATTAATACTCTGTTACCCTAGGGACCCCACACTGACCAATACTCACCCTACTTGAGGGTTATATACGACAAAACCCGACCCTAATCAGTCATACAATTCCCTAATCCCGGGAATGAGATAATGTATATGTTCATTAACGTATCCTATAGAACTATAGATAATATTATATAAACACCTGATCATTTGAATTTCCATCCGCTAAATTTTCTATATGAATAAACATGCACTTAATATACTGCCCATCGCCTTATATTCACACATATGATACAAAAATTCTACTACACAGTTTATCTTCCCCCCCTTAAAAGTGTCGATCCTCTTATTTAGTTACGTGTTCGTAGCATCTCCCCCCCCCTTTCACATAAATACTGTTTGTATTTTCCCCTAATACGGGGACCGAAGAGGTCAACCCTTTTCTTCATAGGCAAACCTCTTCCATTGCTGGTTAATCAGACCACCATATCTGTTATAGATAGATAACAGACTCCTACGTTGACAACAGATTGTTCTCTTTCTTATATATTAGTATTTGCATTGTGTTTAACCAAGTCCTAAAGGTTTCTTTTTAATACTGTCTTTAATCCTATATTGTTATAAGTAACTAACAAATTTATTTTTCATTTCTCAGTATAACCTACTAGTAGACCATTAAACTGCATTTTACCTATACTCAGCAGAGCGTGGGGACAGTCCAGGTGGGGTAAGTACTTCTGAGCCCTCTCCCCTTCCCCCCCCTTTTTAGTACCTAAGTCTAGTATTCTCCGCTGTCTTCTCACCCATCTCTGTCCCTCTCTCTATATTCATTAATAGTCATGGAAGAATCCTCTGACTTCATTACCTTTGCTACCCTAAACGCTAAAGGACTTAATTCGCCCACTAAGAGAAGTTTACTAACTAACTCTATGAAATTCCTGAAAGTTCAAATTATATTCCTACAAGAAACTCATTGGCTGGCCTCACACCAAGATCTATACAAATCCTCTGACTATCCTACTGTATTTTTTTCATCCTATACGGAGAAGTCGAGGGGAGTGGCAATTGCTGTTCATAAGACCATAAATATTGAACTTATATACAAGGAAACAGATGACCAGGGTAGATACTTAATACTCATTTGTAAACTAAATGGTGTATTATTCACCCTGGTTAACATATATGTCCCTAACCAGTCCCAACCCAAATTCCTGAAAGAAGTACTGACCAGAGTGGAACTGATCAAGGTGGGCACTATGGTCCTGGGAGGAGACTGTAATATGGTATGGGATCCATCAGTTGACAAAAAGGTCAGAACAGACAAAGAAATTGATGCCTACACTATAAATAATGCCACCAAATTTCGACATCTTATAACGCAATATAATATATATGATATATGGCGTGCCCAACATCTTAATGATAAAGACTACACATACTTCTCCAGGCCTCACAACACATACTCTAGACTGCATTATTTGTTCACTGACTCTTGGACACTTTACAAAGTAGTAGCCTCACACATATGAATATGCTCATGGTCAGACCACAACATCTTATTATTCACCCTTTCCACTGACTTGTCTAAAACATCTAGACCGAGCTGGAAATTCCCTAGACAACTGCTACATAGTCAAGAATTCAGGACCTCCCTCCAAACTTCCATTGTGGAGTTCATAACTATAAATGAAACCCCTCAAATGTCACATCAAATAATCTGGGCCTCGCTCAAGGCATACATTAGAGGTATGTGCATTAGGAAACAAGCCTCCACTCGGGCCCAGAGGGGTTCCCCATTGGGACTGCTAGTAGCCTCCCTGAGAGCAAAAGAACTGATTAATAAATCCTCACCTTCCCCGCAGTTGGCTGATAAAATCAAAACACTGAGAACTCAGCTAGCTGACAGGGAAATGGAAAAAGTCAGGTAGGCATACTCTCATTTCAAACAAATAATGTATTACCAGGGGAATAAAGCCTGTGCTTTACTAGCCCACAAACTGTGCGGCAGAATGGCCGCGGCCAGAATCCTGACTTTGAGGAAGGACAAAAAGGTAGCTAACTCCCCTAAAGAGATAGGAGAGATGTTCACAGAATATTACTCTGAACTCTATAACCTTAAATCCTCTATGGTGCATACTGAAGCCTTGGTCCAGTCTATAACCCTGTTCTTAAATAAGCTCAACTTGCCCTCACTCTCTGAAGTGGACAAAGACACAGTCAACACCCAGTTCACGTTGGCTGAACTATTATTAGCCATAAAACACACCCAGAATAATAAAGCCCCGGGTCCGGATGGCTTTCCATCTGATTACTATAAACTCTTTAAAACAGATATAAGCAGCATTATTTTAAAGGTTTTCAATGAGGCACGCGAAACAGGTATATGGAGAAAAGAGTTCCTACAGGCAACTATCATACCTATCCCAAAACCTAATAAGGATCCATCCCAATGCAGTAGGTACAGGCCAATATCTTTGAATAATGCTGACGCCAAATTATATGCCAAACTCTGGGCAAATCGCCTTAAACTGCTGCTTCCAAAAATCATTCACCCTGATCAGGTAGGGTTCACGTATGGTAGGGAAGGCCCTGACAATACCCGAAGAGTTCTTAATGTCTTTTTAGAAGCGGCCAGACTCTGCTGTCCCATGCTGCCCTGTCTCTGGACGCAGAGAAAGCATTTGACAGGGTCAGATGGGAGTATTTGTGGCAGGTCCTTACTCAGTTTGGCCTCCCATGTGAGGTGATTACAGCAATCAAAGCACTATATGCAGAGTTGCAGACCCCTCGGCTGTTGTTAAAGGACTTGGATTTTCCTCCCAATAGTTCTCCATCTCCAATGGCACTAGGCAGGGGTGTCCTCTATCACCCCTGATCTTTGTTTTGGCGATTGAGCCTTTGGCGCAATCTATACGTAACTCTCAGATGATCCGAGGAGTACTACTAGGAGAGTGGGGAGAGAAGATTGTCCTCTTCGCCGATGATGTCACTCTTTTTCTAACTAACCCACTAGGCTCATTGCCCATATTGTTTGATATTATAGCCGACTTTGGAAAATATAGCTACAATAAAATCAACCTCCTAAAAACAGAAGCACTGCCTATCAATATTCCTACATTTGAATTGGAGATTATGTGATCAACCTACTCCTTTCAGTGGTCACTAGAAACTATTCGACACCTGAGAGTTCAATTAGGCCCTGTCCCCAAACTAGTTGTTCACAAAAAATATAATAATGCATTGCAGGAGATCTCCACACTTCTGAAATCCTGGAATTTTAAGGAAGTTTCATGGCTGGGTCGCATTGAGTCTCTTAAAATGACTATCCTCCCTAAGATCCTCTATTAATTTAGATGTCTGCCCCTAAATGTCCCTAAGATACTACTTTGTAAACTCCAATCCTTCTGCCAAGGATATGTATGGTGACCTTCTAGAACTCACATAGCCTCAAAAATCCTACAGAAGCAGTTTGGACAAGGTGGTGTTGCCATGCCCAGCATACAGGGATACTATGAGGCTGCCCGAATGACACACATAGCTGCTTGGGCAGATAAAGGTGAACCACAGAGGTGGAAATACGTGGAGTCCTCTGATCTACCCTTTGGGCTGAGACTGGAGGATCTCCCTTGGATCCCAGCCTATCACCTGGACGATTTAGGGATCAATAATCCCATCGTCAGGGATAACTTAAAAGTTTGGCATTCTATTAGACACCTCTCCGAAATTGCACCACATCCATCTCCCTTACATTCTATTCCTAGTTTACTAACAGTGCTTCCAGACATGCATTCCTCACAATGGAAGAATTGGAACCTCCAACATGTCGCACAACTCTACTCCTCTGAAACGCTCATCCCCCCACAGAGAATAGGCTCCATAATTCAGGATCCACCGCCCTGGATTCAGTTTGAATACACCAGATTACACAACTTTTTAATATCATGGGGTTTTTGACACCAGACCCCTGACCACCTGGGAAAAATTATGGAAACTGAAAACTAAGATCCCGGAAAACCCTATCAAACCATTATAGTATGATTCAGAAATCTACCAACTCTGACAGAATCTGGCAACTTAAGGCTTGGGAATATGACTTATCTAGCACCATTACTGATAATGACCTACACCGTGCTATAACACTAACTAAGAAAACTCTACACTGTGCAAACACCATTGAATCACATATGAAAATCCTTCTTAGATGGTACTATACTCCTGTTAGACTTTCACAGATGTTCCCATCATCTTCTCCCCTATGCTGGTGCAACTGTACTGAGAGAGGATCTGATCTACATATCTGGTGGGGCTACCCAGCACTGAGATCATGCTGGAACAAAGTATTCCATTTGTGTGAAGAAATGGGACTATTTATACCACATAAACCGGAGACAGCCCTTTTTCACATCTTCCCAACCACCTTACCTACCCCACAATCTAAACTGGCCATCTTCATTTTTGCTGCCATGAAACTCACTATAGCAAGAGCCTTGAAACAAACATTACCCCCAGACATTTCTGATGTAATTACTACAATTAAATTTTTTGCTAAAATGGAAAGAAGTTTCTATTTGAGCCTGGACAAAGAGGATCTGTATTGGACTATATGGGAACCCTGGTTCCATTACCAGGAAGGCCCTGGGTAGACGCGCCATGCTTCACCCCTCTCCTCTACTCTCCACTTAGTCTGGGTTTCATCCTACCCTCACTGCATTTTCATTCACCCCTCCCCCCTCCTCTTCCCTATTAAGATGTATCCTTCCCCCTTGTCCCTCCACTCCTTGCCCCGCCTGGACAACCCCTCTGAATCTGAGTCCATTAATGGAGGTTTACTTACTTTTAGTTACAATGTATAAGCTGACTCTCATATTTAACGCAGTATTTATGTCTCCTCAAACAAATACCTGTGGTTTCTTTAGAATAGGCATGAGAGATTAGATTCATATCACACTATAAGAAAAATGGTTATTTTTAAAAGAATCTTTCAAAAGATCTCATATAAAAGGTTAGATGACAAGTACTTATATATGTTATAAAATTGTTTACACACCAAAATAATCTTCAAGTTACCTCAATTGTACCTTTGAGATACGATAAAATATTGTTTAATACCAGAGATCAATGTTTGTCATAACAATGTTGTCAAGTTGATTTGTTATATTTTCAATAAAAAAAAAGGATTTGAAAAAAAAATTAGCGCTGCGGAATCTGTTGGCGCTCTACAAATAACCGATAATAATAATAAAAAAATAACTCCACCTAAAGCTATTTTCCTACATTAATCCACCTTCTAGAATGGTCAAGCTTTGGCCTTTTACGGGTGCCAACAAGGTCCCTTGTGTTCTTTTTCCTACCTTGTTCTCTGCCTAGTACAATATTTCCTTTTATTTATACTTCATTTTAAATTATCTAAGGCCTAGATTTAGGGTTTGGCGGTAGCCGTCAAAA
>CAJPDP010931270.1:0-12215 GCA_905336975.1 Bombina variegata variegata
ATTGAACTCCTGGCCACTAGGAGGAGACAAAGCTACGCAACACTCCAATCTCTCTGGTGTCTCAGTCTTATATTTGCCTCCACAGGAGAAGGTGAAGAATTGAGGTGCTCCAGATCCTTCTTTGACAGGGGTTCTCAGACCTACTTGAGACTAATTTCTCCCCTCAGAGAGCTGTTATTAGGACAGAAGGGAATATGGAGTGCTGGGTAGTGATAGAATCACTCCCTATTGGGAGTTAGTTACAAGCTTGCCACACGTGTCCCTTAACCTCCACCTGTGGGTTATCTTTGCACTTAGGGCATTTTAAGGCAAAACAGCACCCCCATATATATATATATATATATATATATATATACACACTCATATGCTTGCACACCACATATACACACACTCATATGCACGCACACCACACACATGCAAGGCTAGACACACACAGGGTTAGACACAGAGACACACATGCATGGGCTAGACTCTAACACACACACATGAAGGACTAGACATAGTCACACACACATACAGATGCAGGATTAGACACAAACACATACACAGATGCAGGATTAGACACAAACACATACACAGATGCAGGGTTAGACACAAACACATACACAGATGCAGGGTTAGACACAGACACACAAACATGCAGGGCTAGACACTGACACACGCAAACACATGCAGAACTAGACACAGACACACACTCACACACACACCAGCAGAGCTAGACATACACAGGTGCAGGATTATACTCAAACATACACAGATGCAGGGTTAGACAAACACATACACAGATGCAGGGTTAGACACAGACAGACAAACATGCAGGGCTAGACACTGACGCAAACACATGCAGAACTAGACACAGAAACACACACACATGCAGAGCTAGACATACACAGGTGCAGGATTATACTCAAACACACACAGTCACAGATACAGGGTTAGACATAGACACACACACAAACAAATGCAAGTTAAGATACACGGATGCATGGTTAGGTGCACAGTCAAACATTCATACATGCAGGGACACACACATATGAAGGGACAGGTATGTACAGCCTTAAATGTCCAAAACAGTGGAAGCCAGAAAGCAGTGGACGGAACCCTTACCCACATCCCCTATGGACCACTGTAATGTATGCACCCCTGCCACCAGCCCTGATTTTTATCACTTACAGTCTGTACGTGACAAAAATCAGTGCTGGTGGCAGTGCAGGGTGCAAACATTTTTTTTATTGTACAGAACAGAAAATAAAGTGCATTAAGCAAACTTTAAGGCAAAAAGTTAGCACACTCCTTTTCCAAAACAAGTAGATAATAATTTGTTTTGCAAGAATAAAATATTACTGACCTGGATAAATTTGTTTTATTTAAAATTTCCGGTTATTCTGCCATCAGACTTTTTTTTTTTCTTACTCTCCCCCAATTTGCCATTGTCCACATTTTTATCAAAGCAGCACAAGTCCTGCTCCATCCCTCCCTTCTCTATCACAAGCACGGGCGTAGTCTGTGCTCGAGCTATAAACACTTTAAATAAAAAAACTTAGAAAACAAATAAATAAAGATAAATATCTCATTGATGTAAATGCTGTGCCTATGCAGGGTGGGGCATGGCAACCAGCCCTGGCCCACCGGGTATTTGCCCGGTATACCCAATGCTTAATCCAGGCCTGGTCTACATACAAATTGTCTGCTGTTGCTTGCACAGCACTGGAAGGGCTCTCTGCTGGAAGCAGTTTTTCTGCAGCTGGTAAGAATGGGTGCATCTCAGGTAAGTGAAAACACTTATACATTTACATAGCCCCTAGGCTATTATCAGGTACAGACTGAGGTACATCATAGTAAAAGGACATATTTCTTTACAGACTTTACTGCCTTATGTACCCAGGCTGTTTTCTCATACATTGGTCTAGTGTATATAGGAGACATTTACTTATGAGCATATTATGGGTACTCTTTTTGTCAATACTTATCTTTATTAAAGGGATATGAAACCCACATTTTTTTGTTTTTGCTTTAAATTGTATTATATTATTATTTATTTGTAAAGAGCTATCATTTTAAACAGCAAAAATACGTGACAATGACTTGACAATATAATTGATACAGCAGAAGTTGGCACAAATTTATATTTAAAATGTGCCCTACAAAAAAGGAAGCCCTTTGTAACAAAATGTTGGACACCCAAATTTTGGACCAATATTTTTGCAAATCAAAAAAAGTCCAAATGTGTTTAAAATATAAGTGGTAATATAAACCTAGATTAACTAAAAAGTACATAAACACAAAAAAGTAAGCAGATATGAAATCATTAGACAAGAAGTATAACACACTAGTCTAGTAAAGTTTATGCTGTTTATTTACGTATAACTTTAACATAAGAAAAACAAAACAAAACAGATTATTGTTACACATATCAAAATATAAGTTGTTCTTCACTTGTTCCCCTTCTCTTCTGTAACATTATCCATATTTTCAACTAATGCATCAAAATCAACATAATGTAAAAACCTGATACAATTTTTAACCTTATGGAAATATAGCTTTAAGAATTCTTTCCCAAGATTTTTTTTTCGTTTCTTCTTCCTTCCTTCCCTTCCTTCTTTCTTTCCCCCTTTCCCTTCTCCCTTTCCTCCTTTTCATTACAACCTTTATAACTTTGTGACACCATTATCCAAGTGCACACATTAATGAAATACCTATAAACACAAAGTTATTAATGAGGAATCCTGTATATGATTTCTTCTTTTTTAATTCCACTTTTTTTTTTTTTTTCATGTTAACAATTATTCTCTATAATGATATAACATAAAAAGTTTTATATTCATCCAAAAACAGATCCATCACCTTAACCCATTTTCAGGACATATAATAGGAATAATAATAAAATCTTCAGTATACTGCCAATTTCCTCTAAGTTGTTCTTCTTGTATATATATATATAGAGAGTTCTCAAACACTTTCATTATCAGTTGTTGTATTGGTATCTCTAAAGATTTTATATACTTTTCCCATTTACCCACAAATTTAGAAATTTGTTTTTCAGATTGTCTATCTATGTCAAATTGTTCATAGATCATTTGTTGATGTAGTCTCTTTAAGAATCACTGTAAGATTGTATTTTTTTTTAGACTTCCAATCTCTGAGTATTATATTAATACATACTAAAATTATAGGGTCCAATCCCCGTATTCTTCTCCTTTAGCTAGAAATATAATTTCTATTGATGTGAAAATCACATCTATTTTACATTTGTTTATCCAATAGCTTATCTTAAGCCAGAAAGTATTTATTTTAGGGCAAAGAGACATACAATGTATTATATCTGCCTTTTTCATATCTGCATTTTTTACAACAATTATCTTGGGAATTTTTCCATTTAGCCATCAGATACGGAGTTAAATAGGAATGGTATAGTATTTTTGATTGTGACTCTCTCCAACTTGATAACAAGGTTGAGTTTCTCGCTCTATTCATACTAGATCTTATATCTTCCTTTGTTATCTCTAATGCAGGAAAAAGTCTCAGCCATTTGTTGATTGATTCATAAATATATTTAACTCTTTTTTGATCGTTAAGATTCTTATATAGAAGTGAACAAGAGGTATTTCCTTGTGAAAATATGTTATTAATTAGGTTCAAGATATTCCAATTTTCTGTAGTAAAAATTGTATTACCTATCTTTTTACAATAATATCTCAACTGAAGATAAATATAAAATTGTGCATTTAACCAACCAAATCTATTCTTCATATAATAAAAATCCTGAATAGAATTCTTATCCTCATCAATTATTTGATATGAATGAGTAAATCCATTTTTTGCCACTCACCACATATCTTTGTACTGATCATCACTTTTTGCCATGCTAATATTAGGTTCCCTCTATTCTCCAGCCTTTAAATCCTATCCCATAATCTTTTTTTTTTTTTTTAATGTTTTATTTGTTTTTTCAAGGAAAAAGAAGAACAGCTGTACGACTAAAGTGTACTGCATAAACAAAGTCTCATATACATACAAGAATGTAGATTCAGAATAACAACAAATATATTGACAGTACACCAGGAACATTGTGAAGTTAAATTAAATTAGATTAGAGATCCTAGCTCTCCTACATACTCCTGGGAGAGCCAATTGGATCAGTCAGTATGATCCAATAGTAAAGGGGGAGGGAGAGGTGGTGGGGGGGGGCAGAGGGAGGGGGACCGTAAACTTGGCAGATAGAGGGGGGGGGGGGTGGTAAGTGCTGTGAAAAAATTCTCCATGCGGACTAGACTGGTGAGGGACAGCTGGTATTCCTAGATAACAGGAGAAACTATCCTAAGTCTCAAAACTAGGGAGCCATAGGGTATCAAAGCTGCATTTCCAGTCTGTCCATATTAATTTGAAAAAGTCAGACTTTCCTATAGTGTAGTAGATGTTTTTTTTCCATGGAGTAAATGTATGCCATTATTGAAACGATATCTGACCATGCAGGGGGGGTAACTCTTTTCCATGCTCTGGCTAGGGAGAGTTTGACGGCTGAGAAAAGGTAGATACATAGAATGCCCTAATGTCTAGGCAATTTACATGTGCCTAAGTGAAACAGGGCCACCTCTGGTGTTCTGGGAAGGGTGATTCCCATGTTCGTGAGTGTGGTAAAACACTTCCTGCAGAGTGGTTTAAGTTTGGGACAGCTCCACCAGATATGTGTCATGTCGCCTATGTGTGTGCAGTCCCTCCAACAGGTCGGGGAAGCCATGGAGAAGAGTGAGGCCAACCTTGCTGGAACATAGTACCAGTGCATAAGGAGTTTGACGTAGGTTTCATATATAGTGACACAATGTAACGCTTTTTTCGTGAGCAGAAGTTTACGATGCTATTCCTTAGTGGGAATTGACAGGTCCAGCTTCCGCTCCCATTTAAGGATGTGTGGGGCTTTATCTACTAGTGACGCTCGTTCCATCAGAGTATAGTGGAGTGACATTGGTTTGCCTAGCCGAAGCCCCTGTTGCCATCTAGCTTCCCATATAGTTAACTGAGGAGAAGATGAGGGCTTAAAGCCCCATCTAAATAATAGGCTAATTACCCTAGTATATTCAAAAGTAATGTATGGTGGGATAGGTAAAGAGCCTCCAATTTGTTTGAGTTCTATAAAGGCAACATGGGGAGCCGTGGACCATAAGTCCGCGACTTTTAGAACGCCAAACCTAGCCCAGGAAACCGGATGGGAGTCCGGTAGGCCTGTGAGGAGGCCAGCAATAGTGGTGATTGGAGATAGATGAGGGGCTACCTGCTTATAGTGTCGTAGTTGGTCCCAGGCAGCTAAGCATTCTTGGATAACTGGGTTCTCTATACTGAGAAGTCTCCTACAGTGTGGGGTGTCCATATCAGATCCCTCAGGGGTAGGTCATAGAGTAGAGAAGCCTGTTCAATGGTCCTCCATTTACTATCCAAGTCTATCACGCCCCACTGGGAAATGTGTGTAAGCATTGCTGCCTCAAAGTATCTAGATATGGACGGGGAGGCCACCCCCCCCCCCATGCATTCTAGGATACTGCAAGAGTTTATGGGCTATTCGGGGGGTTTGCCCTGCCAAATATACTTAGTACATGCACTCTGAAATTGGATGAGAAGGGATCAAGGAACCCTAAAAGGCAGACACCTGAAGACATATGTTAGTTTGGGAAGGTAGCTCATTTTTAAGGCAGCAATACGCCCCAGCCATGAGATGGTTTTAAAGTTCCACTTCTGGCCTAAGGACTGGAGTTCCGAGAGTAGGGGTTAGTACTTATCATCTATCATTTGGGAAAGTGTGTTGGATAATTTAACTCCTAAGTGGGAAATATGGGAATTATTAACTATAAATTTATGTCTGTCGTGTAGGCATTTAGAGATGACCTCGGGGAGTCCATAAGTATAAATTTCAGATTTATTATGGTTCAGTTTATAGTACGAAAGGGCACTAAAGGTCTCTAAGAGATTCAAAAGTTTGGGGATTGTTTGTAGGGGTTTGGAGGTAAAGATTCTGGTGTCATCAGCGAATAGGGCCACCTTATGTACCGTACCATGGAGTATGACTCCATCAATTTCCCTATCTTCCCTGATGGCACCAGCTAGGTGTTCAATTGCCAGAGCAAAAGGGATGGGGGAAAGGGGGCAGCCCTGTCGTGTGCCAATGGAGATGAGGAAGGGTGGAGAGCTAAACCCCAGGCCCCTTACTGAGGTTGTGGGAGCAGAGTACAAGGCCTTCACAGCCTGGATGATCTGTGTTGGAAATTGGAAGGTTTCAAGGACCCTCCACAAGTACTCCCAGTGGACTCGGTCAAACACCTTCTCTGCGTCAAGGGATAGCACAGCAAGAAGTTTATTCAACCTCTTAGCTTTGAGAAGGATGTTCAGCAGCCTCCTGGTGTTGTCCGGACCCTCCCTCCTAGGGATGAAACCCACTTGGTCAGGATTAATAAGGGCCAGTAGTAATCTTGCTAATCTATTGGTCAGTATCTTGGAGTATATTTTGACATTGACATTGGTGAGTGAAATAGGTCTGTAGTTAGTACAAAGGGTTGGGTCCTTGTTGGGTTTGGGTATAGTAATGATAGAAGCTTTAAGGAACTCATTCTGGAATTTGCCCTCATCTATTGCTAAGTTAAAGAATCTAGTGAGGATGGGTGTAGTCTTGTGGAGGTACGTCTTGTAGAAGATTGCAGTGAAGCCATCAGGGCCAGGGGCTTTAAGGGGTTTCAAGTTTTTGATGACTTGTTTGACTTCCTTACAGGTTATTGGTACATCTATGGTTTTGGATTGGGCCTCGTTTAGGGTGGGAAGTTTCAGGGAACGCAGAAAGGGGCCTATAGTTTCCAATGGAGTCTGCACTAGCCCCACCTGATCCTGAATGTTATAAAGAGTAGAGTAATACTCACTATAAACTGCTGGCCGATTAAAGAGGGGAGTCTGATGGCTTGTGTTCCCTGCTTAAGCTTGTGAATGCGAGATGCGCCTGTGCGCTGCCTTATTTTGTTAGCGAGTAAGGTGTCAGCTGTGTTACCCTTCGAGTACATGAGCTGTTTTAATTTAAAGAGGTTGGCTTGGGTCTTTTTAAATTCCAGTTGACAAATGTGTCTTCTGAGGTCCTTGCGTATAAATAGACCACGAGTAGTGGCTTTGATTGCCCCCCAAATCATGTCATCTCGGACCTCGGGAGAATCATTAATATGTAGTGTCAATTTTATTTCCTTCCTGAGCTCCTCCCTGAAAGGAATATCAGATAAGAGGTAATGGGGCAACCTCCAGGAGGGTCTAGATCTGGAAGTATGTTTAGAGTTTAGGTCCATTATGACCAGGTCGTGGTCTGACCAAGAGCATGTATGTATACTTGTGGTCAAGGGTATCAGGGTGGCAGAAAAAATAGTCCAGTCTAGAGTATGTAGTGTGGGGATGGAAGTGGGTGTAGTCTTTGTCTAGGGGATGTAGGGACCTCCCAATATCAAAGTAATTAAACCGGGTCATGAGCTCTCTAAATCTGCTACTCAAGGAATCTGGGGCAGCGGTGTTCCTTTTGGGGGGGTATCTTTTTCCTATCTAGCCCAATGTCCCACACCATGTTCAGATCGCCCGCTAGGACTACCCTACCCTGTTTAAACTGTTCAACTTTATTTAAAATCTTCCTCAAGTATCTAGGCTGTAGGGTGTTTGGTAGATAGATAGAGACTAAAGTGTATGTAACATGATCTAGGTTACAAATGAGGTTAAGGTATCTCGCTTGGGGGATCTTTAATCACATGGAGAGGTTCAAAGGCCACCCTTTTGTGTACTAATATGGCTACTCCTCTAGCCTTTTTAAAGTATGAGGCTGCCCCAATGACGGTGAAGTCTCGGGAGATGTGCATAGGGGGATTGTTTGCAAGTAAGTGCGTTTCCTGGAGGTAGGCCACATCGGCCTTATGGAACTGCAGGGATCTAGCAAGGAGGCTCCTCTTACCAACCGTGTTCAAGCCTCTGACATTGTGGGTGATAAACCCGAGAGAGGATATTTGTGGTTCTGTGCCCAGTAAAATCTAGTAATGGAATAACGGTCCGGGTCAGGGGTTGGGTAAGTAGAAGGATAGGGGAGAAAGGGGATTTGGTGCAAGTAGTCCACCTATGCGGAACCCTAATATGGGCCCCTAGGTCTGAAGGGGGAGCTAACACAAACCAAAGAAACAGGGGCTAGGGTGAGTAGCCCCACCCTAAATGTAAACATTTCAAACATTTGAACCAACAGAACCTTCCTAGCTTTAACCATACTGATTATACAAGATTAGAAGGTGCAATTAAACAGTATTCAACAAGAAACAGTCACTGTAATATAACAATAGAACTTTAGGTGGGTAGGGCTTAAGGCCTCAAGGAGTGGTCAGATGGGCTGTGTTTCTGCCGCTTAGGTCTCTGTTCTTTGAGTGTCCATTCTGGGGCTGAGACCTGTAATCTAGATTGGGTCACCACTTGGGCTTCCGGGTCCGGTTGAAGACCCCAGTTAGTGAGGAGAGTGCTGTCCTTGAAGGGGGAGGATAAGACATGTGTCTGATTGTCCTTTGTCACAATGAGNNGAGTTTAGTGGGGAATCCCCATCTATTTTGAATTTTAGCCTTCCTAAGTTGGGTGGTGATAGGGGAATACAGCCTGTGTTGTTGCAGTCTATGAGACGAAAGATCCAATAACAACTTTATTTCCTTAAAGGTGTCAGGTAGGGAGGGCTTGCTAAAGGCTGCTTGCATTAGACCATTAGATGGTCTTTAAAGAGGAAGTGATGAAAGCAAACCAACACATCTCGTGGTTTGTCGGATGACATCAACCTTGGTCTAAGAGTCCTATGAGCTCACTCCATGGCATGCGAGGTACCTTCCAGGGGGCCCAAGAGTGCGGCAAATAATGATTTGAGGAAGTCCTGGAGATCGCCTGCTGCCCCAGTCTCAGGGATGCCTCTGAAGCGGACGTTGTTCCTTCTAGCCCTGTCCTCAACATCAGCTAGTTTTAACTCGAGCTGGGTAATTTGCTCTGCAAGGTTTTCGGCATAGGAAAGCAAGTCTGAATGGTCTGTGGCTAGATCATCGTGTTGTCGCTCAAGGGTATCCACCCTGTCTCCAATTTCTGCTATGTCTTTCCTGAGCTTCGGTGAATCTTCGCTGTGATAGATTTGGTCTGTGCCTCTAGCATTTTTTGCATTGTGTTTTCTGTGATATAATGGTTTAAATAGGCAACAGATCGGTAACTCGATTGGGAGCCCTCATTTTGCGACTCGGGGTCACTAGCGTCTCTCCTCTGGGGAGTAGATTTCTTGCATGGTTGAGAGAAATGATCAAGGACAGATTTTTGAGACACTGCTGGGGTCCTAGGGTTCCTTCTTGAAGAGTGCAGCATGATGGGTTTGGCTAGAAAGTGTAGTGAAGCCCTTCAAATTGGCCCACCCTGACCACTCATTAACTCTGGAGGGGATACAAAGGCAATCAAACCCTACAACTAGTGTGAGACCTTGTTCTATATCATCTAAAGCTAGAGGTATTATATGAGAGCGGGGCTAAACACCACCAACCTGCAGGGGTCACACCTAAAACATGTCATCCTACTACATAAATGGCATCAAATAAAGACATATAGAAAATGTTGACTCAAGTAGACAAGGCGGTCCTTATAGACCCCCACGCACCTTGGATATGACCAAGTGGAAGGGAAAAAGGAAAGGGGTAGTGTCCAGCCCAGACAATCAGGGCCGGAAAGGGGGAGGCGCGAGGGGGTCCGCAGCAACCAGTCTCCTCTTGTGAGTACAATCTGCCCCAGATGAGTTTCAATACCAGTAGAAAATGTCACAAAACAGGGAGATATACAAAAAGCACAATGTGACGATGCTGCTGGCGGGGGCTGACCTCAGTGCAGTGCTATAGAGCTACAGGTTCTCACTAGCGCTTGATGGAGTGTAAATACAAAGCACTATGTGTAGGTTTTATAGATAAGGGGTATACACCCTCTGGGGGTGGCAACACACATGCCGACAGTAAGAGGTGGGTATTGTGGGATGAGATAGGCCCTGAGTGTGAAATATGCAGGCAATTAATGTTGTGGATCTAAACATAGCCTGGAATGTCGCCCTAAGTCAGGGTTTGCAGGGAGAGATATTCCAGGGAATCTATTAGATGGAATGTTAGCTCAAGCCCAGGTTGGTGAAAGCTAAGTGGGCTTCAAAGTGTCCAGCTTAATAACATAAGAGCAGAGTTATAGGAAGGTTTATTTCAGGGAGCCTATGAAGTGGGGTGCTGATTTAAATCTGAAATAAGGAGTTAGGTTCGTCCCCCAACAACTACTTTAATTCACCCAGCCCTTGTATACTAGCAGGGTAAAGCCACAGTGTTGTCACCACAAGTTCCCCTTAAGCTGCTCTTATCCCTTCAGAAATGCTGTGTGCAAAGTCTCAATATGGGGCACTTATCCCCTGTATAGGCCCAGTTATTTGAAAAGTAGGGGCTTAGAGGTTGGGGCAAGGGGGGGGTACTCGCCCACTCACTGATGGTCCATAATGACCCTTCCCCTACGGGAGTTAGCAGAGTTCCTAAAGTGTGAGGCAGGGGAGAGGGGGGACGCTTACTAGACTGAAGTCCTCGGTCAGATCCACCACGTGGGATGAAGTATAACGGGTCGGATCCTCCTTTAACTGCCCCAGCAAGAAGAGACTTATGGTTTGGGTGTATAAAAGATGCACCGCCCGTCACCACCTCCTATCCCCTCACCATGATCCGCAGCAATGGGCTCGCCATATGCTGAGGGAGAGCTGTGTTAGTGCTTCAGGGCCAGAAATCAAAGATGGCGGCCATTTGCGCCGCTTCCTCCTCTGCAGGCCCACTCAATCTGTCAAGCCACGTGTGGATGCTCCGGCCTTCACAGCCACCCACCCGGTCTCCCTGACGTCCTCCAGCCTGTAGGGATGTGTCGGCAAATCCCCAAAGTGAGTTGCACTGTGCTCCGGAGTGGAGCCTTGGCCCTCCGGAGCCTTGGTTCCAAGCAGGGATAGCTGGAGGGGACAGGAACCAGCTGACGTACTCTTCTTCGGATGGCCTTGCACCTGCATGGTTTTGGAAGCTGGGCACCCTATCAAGCGGAGATCTTGTGGGGGAAAGTACCAGAGTACCCTGGTAGAGTGTAGGTCTTTGATAATGAGCCCCGACTCTCCGGATGGCTTAGGCAGTCACCTACGCAGTTCCAATAACTTGTCACTAGATCCCTCCGTGGGCCACCCTGTGTCCAAGCTCACAGCGGGCACGATTATCTTTGAAAGTCAGGTCACTCGCTTGTCTCGACTTCCCTTGAGATAATTGCTCCAAGCCAGCAAGTTTTTGGGCAAAATTAGGCACTTTCAGTCACTTTTAAATCTCTGATTGAGCAGAGCTCTCCTAAATTGCTTCCACACAGTATGGCGTTAGCTCCGCCCCCCTATCCCATAATCTTTTATAATCAATATGTATTAAAGTGTTTAATTCAAAAGGTCTAACTATATTTTTTCCAAATCCAGATCTATAAAATTCTTATTCTCAGTAATCCAAGCCAAGACTATCTTTGCAAAGAATACGTAATTATACATACTCAAATCAGGTAACCCCAATCATCTCCATTCTTTTGAAATACAAAGTTTTGTGTTTGATATTTTTGGTTTCTTACCATTCCAGCATAGCTGATTTATTGCCTTCTTAACCCATATTAAGTCTTTACTTCTAATATTTAAAGGTACATTTTGAATTAAGTATAGTATCTTAGGAGTTGTAATCATTTTTACCATATTTATTTTCCCTGAAAGCGTTATTCATAAACATGCCCATCTCTTAATCTCTTCTGTAATTTTTAAATATAAAGGGTCATAATTTAGCTTATACTATTCTCCTGGTATTTGTGAAAATATTATTCCTAGGTACTTTATACTTACATCAACCACTTTAAAAATTGGATTCTGGGGGGGCGTATCCAGGCAGTGACTGAAATGGCCGCAAAAATGGAAACTCGTGGAGAAGTCTAAAAATAAGGTCGCCTATCTTGAGATATTTGCAGCATCTACGATCAATTTATACAACTACGGATATTTTATGTGCCAAAGCACCAGATATCTCACTTTTAACTGCGTTTATGACCCATGAGCTACGTTCTGGACCGACAAGAACTAGACGGTGACTATCCTTATAGATCTTGACACCTTCCCCCGGTAATCTGTGTTAAGCAGG
>CAJPDP010931427.1:0-13467 GCA_905336975.1 Bombina variegata variegata
CCTTGGTCAACCCCAGCCTTCCAATCATGACACTTGATCAAAAGGACATAATAAAAGAAAAATGTGAGATACTGAAGCCCATTGAATTTAATATACCATATAACCATTCAACTTGTGCAAAATTGTATACTATAATTGTCATAGATCAAACCATATATATTATTACTTTATTGTGTGCCATAAACAATGATAATTATACATTTGGCCTACAATAGGTCCGATTGTAAGCATTTATTAAGTTGTGTCCTTTCTTTCTCATTATAACAGATATGTGACCACATTAAAGGTCATTTTGATGGCAAGCATACACCAAAATGTTGTCCAGCGATTACGTGGTTCTGTGTCCAATCATGGCCCTGTTATTGCAATGATAGATGCATTGACAGAAGAAATGCAAAACAGCTTTTACCAAATCAAACATTTTTGTCTGCTGGCTGTGAAAACACTGCTGGACACTAGGTTCAAGCAAAGGGCATTCAATGATGTAGCAGCAGCAGATGAAGAAGCTAAAAGTGTAACTGCAGCTTTTGCAAGAGTTGGGTCTAGTACCCAAGAAGATCAACATCAAACTGGCCTTGTGGATCCCCCAGCCCCTCCTCGATCTGAACAACAAGCTTCTTTCTGGGAGGACTTTGATGAGAGAGTGACTGATGCAGTCACTGTCTACAACCCTACATCTACTGCAATGGCAGAAATGAGAGGATATCTTGCCGAGTCCCTGATTCCAAGGACTGAAGACCCACTGGTCTGGTGGAAAGCCAGGCAGATGATTTACGAAGGGCTAACAGCTGTTATGAAAAGGAGACTTTTCATAGTAGCTACTTCTGTGCCTGCAGAGAGAATATTTTCGAAAGCTGGCTAGATCATTTCAGAAAGGAGGAACAGGCTGAGTCCAAAGTTAGAGAACTAATTTTTCTTAATGCAAACATCATCTCTCCCAAAGACAAATCACCATAGAGAGGAGCAAATTATCTCAAGTTGTTTCATTGGTTTGTAAACTCTGTAATAATACTTTTGCACTTTCTTCTCTTTATTTATGTTTTATTTATCCCCCTTGTTTGTTAAATAATTTGTGGGTGAAAGATGTCGATAGAAGTCTCCCGATAGACCGCAATCAAATTTTGGGGTGACCGCTTGTAAGATTTCAAAAGTCTGCAATTTGGACATTTGGTTAAATGAACTGGTTGATGAACCGATTCATCAGTTCACTCTAGTGATGTCACTGGAGGCAGTCAGAAGGACTACAGCTCCACCCAGCAGCTCCTCCCCTTTCTTATAATAATAATGAAAAATATACACTATTTACTGGGTCTCATTCAAATAAAGCCATGTGTAGGCACATAGTGCATATTTGATTATTACTGCTTTCTTTAAAGCTATTTAACTTCTGTTAAAACTTTGTCATCACTTTTCACAAACAATTACCACCAAGGCAAACATATATAGATAGAAGCAATGGACTTTTAATAGTAAGGATAGCTTCAAGAAAAATAAGCAATATATTGATTCATTTTGAGGAGGCTGGTCCACAGAATGCAAAATGCAAACTCTGTAACAATGTTTTATCAGGCCAAGGAGGAACAACTTTAGATTTTAGACAATATCTGAAAAGAAAACATCCAACTGCATTGCTTATGCAAGTGAGACAAGAGGATCTAGCAGAATCCACAGCAGTATCAACCTCAGGTGGCACTGCTGGCACCCCTACTACTGAAGTATCCGCCTCATCTGGAAGTGGCACCATTGTTCAAAAGTCTAGGCAAAGTCAGATTACTAATGTGAGACCACCAACTGGCCCCATAAGACAGAGCAAAATGGAGGAGGAGTTGGTTGAAATGTTTTTTCTGGATTTACAACCTTTTTCAATTGTAGATGACAAAGGATTTAAGAGCTTCTTGAGGGCCATGGATGCATCATACATTTTTCTAAACCAGAGAGACAATATCAGAAACTTTGCCGAATTGATTATGAAAGTAAGCAATGTCTCCGCTGTGTGTCTGAAAATTGACTGCTAAAGATCACGGACAACAACTAGTTACTTGTCATTATATTGATGATAATTTTAAACTTTTATCACCTCTGCAGGGCTGCTTCTCATTTACAGACAGTCACACAGCTGACAACCTGGCAGGTCGATTTGTGAAGAGTGGGGCATCACAAATAAAGTTATTGTTTATGTCTTAGACAATGCTAGCAACATAAAAGCAGCTATCCGAAAGGCTGGATGGAAGCACTTGCCCTGCTTTGCCTGCACAAAGACAAATGGGCTTTGAAGAGCAGAGGCTCAAACAAGTTGTAGTAACAAGATGGAATTCTACTTATTACAAGCTTAAAAGATTGTAGGAGCAGCAAGAAGCAAGCATTGCCACACTTGCCTTGGTCAACCCCAGCCTTCCAACCCTGACACTTGATCAGAGGGACATAATAAAAGATAAAAGGGAAAAACTGAAGCCCATTGAATTTAATATAACATATAACCATTCAACTGCTGCAAAATTGGATACTATTATTTTGTCATAGATCAAACCATATAGATTATTACTTTATTGTTTGTCATAAACAACAATAATTATACATTTGGCCTACAATAGGTCTGATTGTATGCGTTTATTAAGTTGTGTCCTTTCCTTCTCATTATAACAGATATGTGACCACATTAAAGGTCATTTTGATGGCAACCATACACCAAAAAGTTGCCCAGAGATTATGTGGTTCTGTGTCCAATCATGGCCCTGTTATTGCAATGATGGATGCATTGACAGAAGAAATGCAAAACAGCTTTTCATAGTAGCTACCTCTGTACCTGCAGAGAGAATATTTTCGAAAGCTGGCTAGATCATTTCAGAAAGGAGGAACAGGCTGAGTCCAAAGTTAGACAACTAATTTTTCTTAATGCAAATATCATCTCTCCCAAAGACCAATCACCATAGAGAGGAGCAAATTATCTCAAGTTGTTTCATTGGTTTGTAAACTCTGTAATAATACTTTTGCACTTTCTTCTCTTTATTTATGTTTTATTTATCTCCCTTGTTTGTTAAATAATTTGTATTGTTTCAAAATACAATAGAAAATATTGTCTAAAGCGGGGGGGTGAAAGATGTCGATAGCAGTCTACCGAATCAAATTTTGGGGTGACTGCTTGTAAGATTTAAAAAGTATGCAATTAGGACAGTTTGTTTAAATGAACTGGTTGATGAACCGATTCATCAGTTCACTCTAGTGATGTCAATGGAGGCAGTCAGAAGGACTACAGCTCCTACCAGCAGCTCCTCCCCATTCTAATACTGTAATAATAATGGAAAATATACACTATTTACAGGGTCTCATTCAAATAAAGCCATGTGTAGGCACATATTGCATATTTGATTATTATTTCTTTTTTTTAAAGCTATTTAACTTCTGTTAAAACTTTGTCATCACTTTTCACAAACAATTACCATCAAGGCAAACAGATATAGATAGAAGCAAGTGACCTTTAATAGTAAGGATAGCTTCAAGAAAAATAAGCAATATATGGATTCATTTTGAGGAGGCTGGTCCACAGAATGCAAAATGCAAACTCTGTAACAATGTTTTGTCAGGCCAAGGAGGAACAACTTTAAATTTTAGACAACATCTGCAAAGCAAACATCCAACTGCATTGCTTATGCAAGTGAGACAAGAGGATCTAGCAGAATCCACATCAGTATCAACCTTAGGTGGCACTGCTGGCGCCCCTACTACTGAAGCATCTGCAACATCTGGAAGTGGCACCATTGTTCAAAGGTCGGCAAAGTCAGATTACTAATGTGAGACCACCAACTGTCCCCATAAAACATAGCAAAATGGAAGAGGAATTGGTTAAAATGGTTGTTCTGGATTTACAACCTTTTTCAATTGTAGATGACAAGGGATTTAAGAGTTTCTTGAGGGCCATGGATCCATCATACATTTTTCTAAACAGAGAGACACTATCAGCAACTTTGTCGAATTGATTGTGAAAGTAAGTAATGTCTCTGCTGTGTGTCTAAAAATTGACTGCTAAAGATCACGGACAACAACTAGTTACTTGTCATTATATTGATAATAATTTTAAACTTTTATCACCTCTGGCAGGGCTGCTTCTCATTTACAGACAGTCACACAGCTGACAACCTCGCAGGTCAACTTAAAAAGATTTGTGAAGAGTGGGGCATCACAAACAAAGTTATTGTTTGTGTCTCCAACAATGCTAGCAACATAAAAGCAGCTATCCGAAAGGCTGGATGGAAGCACTTGGCCTGCTTTGCCTGCACAAAGACAAATGGGCCTTGAAGAGCAGAGGCTCAAACAAGTTGTAGTAACAAGATGAAATTTCACTTATTACATGCTTAAAAGATTTTGGGAGCAGCAAGAAGCAATCATTGCCACATCTGCCTTGGTCAACCCCAGCCTTCCAATCCTGACACTTGATCAGAGGGACATAATAAAAGAAAAATGTGAGAGGCGTGTCTATGGGCAGCACCTTAAATGATCGCAATATTGGTAGCTCTGCGTGAACCAAAGATAATCTGCCTGTTATCAATGGACTTTATGATCATCTAATAACTCTACCTGGCTATTTAGTGACTATAGTTCAAGCTGATCGTAAGGATATATTTTTTACTAGATATTTCACCCCTGCAAGCAAATCCGGAGCGTTGAGGCCTAAGGCAGGCTCATTACTGAGTGGTTCTCAACACCCCCCCCTGGTAAATATACAGGCCGGATATACAGTGCGTAGACACTGAACACTTTCAACTATGTTACCATTAGAAGTATGGGAGCTTGAGATCATTAATCTTATAAAACAATATCTTAGAGACTTTGAGCAAAACTTGCATGAAGCCTTCAAGACGACAACTGGGGTCATGACATTCAACCTGCCACAGCGAGAAAGACCACTCATACCTCTGAGCTGAATAAGACCTACACTGAGGGTCATAATGAGTCACCAAAAAGCATAACGGCAGTGTCCGCAATTCCATCAGATGTTGTGGGTAATCCGTCACTTATTATAAATGGAGGCGCCCAAGCCGCCAGAAGCATTTGGTTCTCAGACTGGATTTCGCCATTAATGTCCAGCGGCCCTTAAACATCCACATCGATGAACCGGGGAGGCGAGTACTCTCCGGAAAAACTACCTCTATTACCTGCTCAGTGGAGGCCTCACAGCCTGGGAAATAAGATAGACCTAACCCGCTCCATACAGTCATGCGCAAAGATTTCACTGGACTCTGATACGGCGCTCCCCGCCATGCTTTCTCACTATGTACTCACTTTCTAGGGAGCAGAGCGCAAACACGGAGCAATAACCCTTGCCCTATCCCCTGCTGAGTCTCACAGAAAGCAAGTAGAAGCCTATGATGTGGCGGGACACTCATCAAAGTCGCAGACTGCACTAGAAGTCCTGAGTGTGGGCTTACATTCCCCTTGTTACTCACTTCAGCTGGAAATCGGTAGCAGAGCACAGCGATCTCTCCAGACAGCCTTATGGAACTCTCCTGCAGATCTGACTTACCAGGAAAAACTGTTGATCAATGGGACTTTAAAATATAAACATGATCAAAGAGAAATCTCTGAATTGCAGAGGTCCGGAGTGGGGTAAAGTCTTCTACTGGCAGTATAAGGTTTGTTGAACTGGGGACAATGTGTGCTTTACCGGGACTTCTGTTTGAAGACTTTAAGTCAGACCCCTGAAGTTCTACTATAGAAGACATTTTGTGCCGGTTATGTTTCGCTCACTCATTTCCCTTGCTGTATTCTGTTGCTTTGCATTCCCCTTCCTTTTTGGTTCCTATTCCATGTTAACCACCCCACGAGTGGCAGACAGTCTGGGTGATGTTTTCATACTGGGATATACTTGTATTTAGCGGCTTCTATTTCGCCCCTGATAATTTAAAATGCCTGCTATTTTAAACAAATGTCAAGTGTGTATGTATATAATAGTTGTTAACTGTGTTTTACTAATTTGCCATATCATTATGTATAAAGCCATTGTTAATCCTCTAATACGGCTTCTACCCTTAGCTGCTACAATGCAGTTACAATACATTTAAATATAAAGATATGGGGGCGGAGTTTGGAGCCGCATGGAGCAGGACGTGAAATTTTGGAGCTCCGTGTCACTGTGCACAATAATGGTACTTTCCGCTGACATTAAGGCAAATAAATAAGCCCCAAAATAATCAAGCAGGCTAAGAAACATGCCTAGAGGCTGGGGGGCGAAGTGAGAGAGCCCGCTATGACAAGAAGGAAGATATAAAAGGTCCGGTACGAGACTTGCTGATCCGCCATCTTGGAAGGGGAGCACTAATACTCACACAGCGCTTATAACACACAAGGTCTTTAGACCTGCACCCGAATCTGGGAACAAAGTTTGGGCAGTGACAAAAGGAGACCGGCACAACGTCATGGGATGCTGGGTAAGTGCCCCGCTAAGATTCATATACCAAAGGGGTCAAAATATAAAATAACAGTTACGACATACCCCATGAGTACAGGACACGAGACCTGCTTTTAAAAATTCTAGATGGGATTATGAGACACGACCCCGGACTTCAAAAGTTACAGAGAACTTAGAGGATGGGCCAGTATGCATAAAAAGGGATACACAGATATTATAAAACTATAACTTAGAAGATATCCTGCAAAGTGCAGCTGGATAATGACAGGTACACTCCGTTATCTTTAAACTTGAGGATGGCACCAGTTCTTGATCTAAATATATACAAATAGGTTTAAGGAAACTTAAGGCCCTGCAGAGAGACGTGAGCCACACATATGTAAAATAATTAAAGAGACATTACAAGGCTGCTCAACAAAATCTTGGGCCTGGATATTGAAATTACTCCTGCAACATCAGCTACTATCTCTCCCTTGCATATTCAGATAAAAAAAATGTCAGTCAGGAGACAGAACAAACTGCCAACGGTTACCAAGCATACACAACCTAATATTTTTTTCAAATCCAATAAAGAAGACAAGACAGCAGACACTCATAATCTTTCAGAGGTGGAGGACAAAAATTTGCTCATGGTGTCACAAGAAATTTCCAATGACTTAACCCCAGAGACTAGAGCAGACCTGCAAAAACTTGTCTCTAAACAAGACCTCACAGCGAACTTTGAAAAACTATGGGAAAAGTTTGATACCTTTCAGAGCACAGTAACCAGCAATTTAGAAAGTATTAAGCAGGACATCACGGATCTGGGAACCAGAGTAGCCTCCCTGGAAGATACAGAAACTATGGTGTCAGAAGAGATTTCAAATTTAACAAACCAGGTTACGTCCCAGCAACAAACGATCACTGATATGGAAGATAAGCTGGAGGATCTTGAGACTAGGAGTCGCAGAAGCAATCTCCGCTTGAAGGGTATTCCTGAATCAATAGGAAGTGTGGAATTAGAGAATTACCTTTTAAAATTGTTCTATAATATTACTGATACAACGGGAGATAACAAGTTTCCTATTGAGAGAGCACATCGAGCACTGAAGGCAAAACCAAAAGGGGATGCACCTCTAAGGGACGTAATTGTGAAGATGCTGCGCTATCCAGATAGAGAAGCAATCTTGTCCGCGGCACGAAACAATCCAACCTACAAATTTCAAGGCTCAGTCATACAAATATATCAAGACCTGTGTGTAAAGACCTTACAAAAAAGATGGACTCTACGGCCCCTAACATCTCTTCTTCGAAAGAATCAGATCAACTACAGATGGGGGTTTCCGTTTGCCTTACATATTCTACATGAAAACAAAGTTTTCACCATTAAAGAAGCCGCTGATATACCGGAAATATGTAAATACCTTCGTCTAGAACCTCCTGATCTCTTGCCAGAATCAACTACTACACTGAGAACGGGAAGCCATCCAACTACATCTGTGAGCAGGCCTCAGAGACAGAATTGGTCTAAAGTTTAATCTAAAAAGAAGCAGAAAACTTGACATCTGGCCCAACAACTGGGATGAACTTTCTGCTTTAACTGGTGAACCTCTTGGGAGGAAAAGACTTGATGCAAGACACAAATAATCATATAAAGTTGTAGATAAGTATTACTATATATCTGCTTTTTATCTGAGACATATTTTGTGACTTTGGGGCTTGGTCATTCCTTCATAGGTCCAGTATTTCCCCCTCGTTTCTGATAATATAACTCTATAAAATAGGGGGTCTTATGTAGCTAACCTAAAGGGTGCGAGGCTATAAGTGTTACTACATACAACGAAGGGTCGTCAACCCGGCCTATGGATAGATGATAATTAAAAATTCCTTTAATGACAACTGGAGGGAAACTCCCTTCGCCCTTCATATTTACATTTTGAAACCACCATATGTTAATTCTACTGGTTACAAGAAGGGGTAGATCCTTAGTACACTTATGCCAGGTAAGCGGATGCACCTACTTAGGCTACCTTTTATGGGAGTAAATATGTATAGTGACACGTAGAACGTTTGGACACCCCACCAGCGTTATCTCCTACTTTTGTTGTACTTTTTAACCTTATTGTTTTCTTGTATGTTTTTTTGTTCTTTTTCCCATACTCTCTCAGAACACTTATGCAACCGACATGGGATTATCTTTTTGATTTGTTGTTCTTTTTTGGTATCAATATGTTTAATTGAATTAATATGGCCTAATCGAGATTGTAAAAATGTTTTATTTTGTTGGTCACTAATATGTCCTATTTGCTTAGAAACACTAGAGGTATCATGCCGAATGAGGAGAGGATTCAGCAGCTGTGTCATTTACCATCACCGAACCACACACTTTGAACCACAGAGCTCTAGACGGGAGACTGGTAGGATTCTAGTTTTATGGATTGTAAAGTTGTAAAGGGACAGTCTCAAAGCAAGCAAGTGTACATACCAACACATTACAACAAATGGATAACTGGAACATTAATTTAATTACACACAACGTCAGAGGTTTAAACTCTGATATTAAGCGCAGGAAATCACTTACACAATATAAATCCCTCAGGGCAAACGTGATTTTTTTGCAGGAGACACATTTTTTTAAGGCACAGATCCCTGGGTATGGGACTAGGGACTATAGACAACACTACCACGCTACAACAGTCTCCAAGAAGAGAGGGGTATACATTCTAATACACTCTTCCCTCTCCTTCACTCATACAGAAACAATAGAGGACACAGAGGGCAGATACTTGCTAGTAAGAGGACAAATTCAGGGTACAGATATATTGTTCTGTAACATATATGCCCCTAACGAAAAACAAGATGTGTTTTTCAAACAGATTTCACTCACTACTATGTAAACAAAATAATTTGCATAAAGTATCCAAAGTTATTCGAGAATGCTTGCTTACACACTTACTTTTAGACTTGTGGTCGACCCTATACGGAGAAACTAATGAGACTACATACTTTTCAGCAGCTCACAAAACATATTCAAAGCTAGACTATATTTATACTAGCCAAATACTACAACCCGCTTTAACCACATCTGCCATCCATTTATGTGTATGGTGGAATCATTCCATAGTTCAGCTACACATAGGTAACCTACAACATACTGGACAAACTAGAACATGGACATTCGACCCAACATGTCTCAAAGATCCCAAAGTCAATCAAACATAACTCAGCAAATGACAAATTACTGGGACATTAATACAGGGTCAACTACAAACCCGATTTCTACATGGGCAGCCCATAAAATCTTCTTAAGAGGCTTGCTAATAAAAGAAAAATCTATTTATCTTAAAAAGCTAAATACGCAAAAAAAAATTACAAGATGACATTGAAGCCCTAGAAAAAGAACATAAACTTACACAATCCAATGCAATCTTGAAGACAATACAGGAAAAGCGTACCACACTCGCTAATATTCTGAACAATCAGGCAATTAGGGCAGCTTTTAGACTTAAAACAAATTACTACATATACACTAACAAACCAGATAGATATATGGCAAACAAAATCCGAGAAAAACTGAGACTATCTGCAATATCTCAGATTCAACAATCTGTTGGCACTTTCACTAGTCACCCCCAGGAGACTGTAGACTCCTTTAGGCAATATTATAGCACTTTATATAATGGAACTACCGTTACTCAATCAAGCCAGACTAAATCCTTGCTAACAAATTTCTTAGGAAAAGCTAAATTGCCCTCACTAACGGACGCAGATAGAGATAGCCTAAACCAAGATGTAACCACTAACGAGGTTCAACGAGCTATAAAAGACTTAAAACCTGGTAAGGCACCAGGCCCGGATGGCCTTCCCGGAGAATATTATAAATTATTCCAAAAATCCCTAATTCCCCATTTAGTAAAATTCTCCAACTATGTTATGCAAGGCTATGAGATTCCCCAAGACCTGCTTAATGCTCGGATTGTGGTAATACCTAGGCCTGGGAAAAACCTAAAATGGTGTACTAGTTATAGACCCATTTCCCTCATAAATCAAGATTTAAAGATCTTCACTAAGATACTGGTGAATAGGCTAAAGAATATTCTACCGGGTCTGATTCATCCGGACCAGGTAGGATTTGTGATGGGAAGAGAGGCACCTGATAATATTAGACGTACAATAGCGATCATGACTAAGACTAAGACTAAAACGCCTTCTCTGGTCCTATCTTTGGACGCAGAGAAGGCGTTTGACAGAATCGACTGGACTTACATGTTTACGGTTCTCAACACAATAGGTTTTGAAGGATCCTTTATAAATGCCCTTAAAAGTATTTACTCCACACCAACGGCGGTGATCAGAGCCATGGGCTTTCAATCCAAACCAATAAATATTAAAAACGGTACGAGACAGGGCTGCCCACTATCCCCATTGCTGTTTGCTACCTGTATGGAGCCTTTGGCAGCATACATCAGACAGGACCCGGAGATAGAAGGTCCCCAGATAGGGGGCAGTGATTATAAAATATCCCTCTTTGCGGATGACGTGTTGTTAACACTAACTAAACCTTTGACATCACTTACAAATTTATATGACGTTTTAGATCAATTCTCTATTATATCAGGTTACAAGATAAACTTAGATAAAAGCGAAGCTATGCCGATCGCACTCCCAGAACACACAAAAAAGTTAATAGAGATAAATTTTACCTTCTCTTGGGTTAAGTCCCATATCAAATATTTAGGAATTAATTTAACAAACCATTATTTAGATCTATACAATGCTAACTACCTCCCTTTATAGAAAGAAATACGTACAGACATCAGTAAGTGGAAAAACTTCCACTTCTCTTGGTATGGCAGATTATCTGCTGTAAAGATGAATTTACTCCCAAGACTGTTATATTTATTTCAAACTTTACCCATAGCAATTCCAAGAAATGATATAAAATCTATACAATCAGACATTATCCACTTTATAAATGACAAGAAGCAATCCAGGATCCCTTTTTACACACTTACCAGGCACCGGCGGTTGGGGGGGGGTGGGAGCTCCCAATATACGAGATTACTATGATGCTGCTAGACTGGCCCAAAATATGTTAATGGGATCTATAAGAAAAGATATAATATGGACTAAATCAGAGGCAGATCTAGGGAAGCTTGCTTCGCCGGAAGACCTCATCTGGGATAAATTCCCAAACCAATCCAAAGGTCAAAATTGCCCACAGCCTATAAGTTTTTCTATCCATCAATGGCGAGCTCTAATTAAAAATAAAAAAATATTCCCAGAACACTCTACTAAAATGCCACTCAAATACCTCATCCCAACAGACTATCGAGAGCAATTGGATAAATGGGAAAACAAAGGCCTTTATCGGGTGGGGGACCTTTTGATTCGAGGTAAACTCATGTCTTTTGCCCAAGTTCAGGCAGTACTGTCCCCGATCCCTCTAAAATGGTATCTTTATCTACAGTTACCATCGGCTCTCGGCAAATTTATACCCAATATACCTAAGCAGATCATTAAACCCCTAGAAAAATTTTGCAGTATCAACACTAGACCGAAAAACACAATCTCACAGCTATATATAATGCTAAAAAGCGAATTTAGTGACATCAAATCCTCCACCATGCTTAAGTGGGAGATTGACATTGGCAAGACGTTAGACATACAAGAATGGCGTGACTTACTACAATCGGCAAACAGGGGACTCATCAACGCGGACCTTAGAGAAAATAGCATTAAAACCATCTTTAAATGGTATTTAACCCCAACAAAAACTTACCACTTTGGGGAGGGGAGAAGTAAAAACTGTTATAGAGGATGCAATATAGAGGGCACCTATGTGCATATGTGGTGAGACTGTCCTGGGATTGCTCAGATATGGACTAACTTATCGATATACATCAGCACACTACTAGAGGAACAAATAATGCTGACTATGGAACAGGGGCTACTTAATGCTCCACTACCGAAATATCATAAACATATTAACACTTTTATAAAATTACTATGCACAGCCACAAGAACGAACATTGCTAGATACTGGAAAGAAAGACCCCCTGACTTGGCCAGAAATTATAAATTCAGATTGACATACTCTTTGCATGAAGCAACGGCAATAATTTTGGGGACGACTGATGTGTTCCAAAAAGTGTGGTTTTACTGGATGTTACATCCATCTATAGTTAACGCATCTTCTGCAGTAGTAAGCAGAATTCGGAGCGACTTATCTTTAAGACAAAATGAATAGGGTATAATGACAGGTAAAGGTAAACAAATTTAATAGACAATTTTCACTCCAGGTAGTGAAATTATAAAGCTGCTTCTCTCTCCTCATGGGTAACTCTAGATCTAATTTAGCAAGATGGCAAAGATACTGCAATTTAAAGAATTGATGACCAAAGGTTATTAGTTGTTGTTCTATTTAGATGTTTAAATGTCTTCTTTTTTTTCTCTCTGTTTTTTTCTATTATTCTAAAATGTAAATGCAGATTATACATTGCAGAAGTTAAGTAATATATAGCCACAGAGTAACAATTAATGTTTTATTTGTTCCTGAACCGAAGTTAAAATGTATTACAGGATTGAATACAGTAGGATTGGATTTACATAGGCCTAACCAATGGACATACATAAGCAAGAAAACTGGTCTTGCAAGGTTAACAAATAACTCAAAGATGCATGTATATGTGGTTACTCTACATTACAAATTAATGTATAAATTATATTTTCTGTATGAAGCTGTTATCTTAATAAAAAAATATTTTAACATAAATATAAAGATATGGTTTGCAAGCCCCTATAGTCTAGGACACAAATACTGGTATAAGCAGCTTCACTTAGCTCCTAGCTATTTATAGCTCCAGATACTCACTAATTATATTTACATACTACCAATTATCAGTTTTAGACGCTTGTTGTATATACAGTTGGTATGTTCTAAGGCCCAAAAGTGGCCTGATAATCCTATAATCCTCCTTACATATTTCCATTTAACTATAGATAACGAAGGGAGCGCTTAAAGCTTAATAGGAAGCAAATAAAGGGCATATAAGTAAAAAGATTGGAAATATGATTAAAATAAC
>CAJPDP010931467.1:0-14659 GCA_905336975.1 Bombina variegata variegata
AAAACTTGTAATCTAGGTGATAATCATATATATATATTGTGTAGACAGACCAGCACTTCAGATGCCCAGGGTGCAACAAATAGAACAAAATATGCAGTCAGAAATGAAGTGCACTCTTTGTTCAGAAATGTTATGCCAAACTGTGAATGTTTTCGGGGGGTTAGCCCCTTCCTCAGACATACAGCAAGTAAAGACAAACAGACTTATCCCAAACACCAGCCACCATTAAAAACAAATCCGCCATGTCCCGCGATCTCCCGGGTAGGGGCGCCACCCACATGTGACGTCATCATCCCAGGCAACATGAGATTACGGCTGTGAAAACAAAATAAGAAAAACAAAAAATCTTACAACAGATCAGGAACAAATATGTTCATCCCGCAATAGCACAAAGCATCCATAGCTACTATTTAGTGCCAGGTATAAGTTGTTAATAAGATTCCTCCAGCCTAGAGGTGTATACAATCTAAAGATCCCACTTTGGTTACCATGGCAACCACAATAGCAACTGGTAGGCTGCAGTCGTATTCTTTTCTGTCTCAACAACTGACAAATTGTAGCCAAATGGGCTTAACCCAGCATACGTACATTCTCTCGTTTGGTGCACTCTGAAATGGAACAATCCACTGTGTCCCACAAGAAGAGCACATTCAAAAACTTAAGTAAAAAGGAGAGAGACTCATTAAAACAATTAACCGATGATACCACACTGATAATAAGGGAGGCAGACAAATGTAGGGCTCTTGTTGAATTATAGTAATTATAGGACTGAGATTATGACCCAGTTGGGGAATAAACAAACCTACTGTAAACTACCCTCAGATCCTGTGAACAAGTATAAAGGTCAATTAGATGCCTTTTTAATGGAACAACATACTAAAGGAATTTTGGACAAATCCACACTTGACTACCTGACAGTATCCTTCCCACGGGTATCAATACTTTATACCCTGCCCAAAATACACCAAAGTCTAACTAATCCACCTGGAAGGCCAATTATGTCTGTCATTGGTTCCCTACAACAGCCCATTGCTAAGTATGTGGACTCTTTTCTCCAGCCAATGGTGAGGCATATGGATAGCTTCTTATGTGACTCATCCATGTTGTTGGATCTGATTTCAAAGATTGACTGAGATATAGGGGACATACTGGTGACACTGGATGTCACCAGTTTATACACAGTCATACCACACCTGGAGGGAATTCAAGCAACTCAGTACTAACTACTGAGGTACCCTTATGTTGGTCCACTGGTGGATGTACTTATCTATCTATTGGTAATCTATTGATTACAGGGCACAGGGATGGGGTCAAATGGGGTCAAATGTGGCCCGATCATACGCCAATCTGTTTATGGCTTTCTTTAAAACAGTGGGAATGACACTAAAGACCAGAGTATTCTATAAGCGCTACATTGATGATCTGATATTGATATGGAAGGGGACTGAACAGGAATTGGTCCAATGGTGCACACAGCTGAATATGGCCAACCCAGCACTGCTATAATACCAGCAAAATTGAATTTTTGGATGTATGCCCGTACAAAGCAGATGGTAGATTGCACTCCACTCTGTTCAGAAAAGACACTTACTGGAATTCCCTATTGCATTTTATGTCTTTTCACCCTCCAGCACTCAAGAGTGCTTTGCCAAAATCACAGTTACAAAGGGTGATTCAAAATAATTCTGATGAGTCGAATAGAGGATACCAACTTGATGAAATGAAAAATAGGTTCCTACAGAGAGGCTATCCACCAAAGCTGTTAAAGGAACATACGCAGGGACACTGGCCAAACATAGGGATACAACTGAAAACAGAATGATGTTTGTCACCACATATACTGGTGACAAAAAGACTATCAACAAGCATTTACATGAAAACTGCCAGATATTGGCAACAGACCAGTCCTTACCCTTTCAAAATGTGCAACAACCCATGGTGGGCTTCAAACGATCTAGATTACTCCAGGACATCATGGTTAACACAGATTCACAAAAAAAGCTATATAGAAAGCTCCTGGTTGAAGATGGAAAAACGAGGATGTTTTCGCTGCACAGTTTGCACAACCTGCAGCGGACTAATCACCGGCCAGTATTTTACTCACCCACAAAAGAGGCAGACATTTTATCACAAACATCAGATGACATGTACCACAACTTATATCGTGTACCTCCTACACTGCATCTGTGCACTTTTTTATGTAGGAAAAACATGTGATTACCTATGGACACGTATGGCCAACCACAGATCTGAAATTCGGACTGCATTGAAGAAGGGCTCCTCGGATCAACTCGTAGCCTGTCATTTCATGGAGGTGAACCATACAGCTAAAGATATCAAATACACTATAATCTACCATGTTCCCCCACCCCCCTGAGGTGGCAACAGAAATAGGATACAGAGAGAAGCATGATGGACATACATACTGGACACTTTGGTTCCAAAGGGGCTAAACACCCATTTGGACTGGCAAGTCTGTCTATAACATATCTAATCTTTTGTTTTTCCTCCACAGATGATTCAACCACATATGTTCAATTTTAAAAGATATCTCTGTTGCTTGTAGTTAGCCTTGTATCCCCTTGTATACAAACATCCCTTTATACAGATTCCAACATAAATAGATATTGGGAATGATATTAATGACAGGTACTTAGGATATAGGATGCAGCTATGACTCTAGGCAAATTAATGGTATGATCCCCCTGTTTATAATGAAAGTGGCACAGTGTAATAGATCCAACCTACCTACCTAATTTCCTCTTTATATGGTAGGAATGCGTAAGACTGCCTATCTACTGCTTTGCAGTCTTATTATTGTTAGTCTGCTTACCATGGTAACAAGGGAGGGACTCTTTTCGCAATATTGTATATTGTGGTTAAGCCCATTTGGCTACAATTTGACAGTTGTTGAGACAGAAAAGAATACAACTGCCTTCTATTGGTTAGCAGTCTATGAGTTGCTATTGTGGTTGCCATAGTAACCAACGTGAGATCTTTAGATTGTATACACCTCTAGGCTGGAGGAATCTTATTAACAAGTTATACCTGGTACTAAATAGTAGCTATGGATGCTATGTGCTATTGCGGGATCTGTTGTAAGATTTTTTGTTTTTCTTATTTTGTTTTCACAGCCGCGATCTCGCATTGCCCGGGATGATAATGTCACATGTGGGTGACGCCCCTACCCGGGAGATCGCGGGACACGGCGGATTTGTTTTAAATGGTGGCTGGTGTTTGGGGTAAGTCTGTTTGTCTTTACTTGCTGTATGTCTGAGGAAGGGGCTAACCCCCCAAAAACGATCACAGTTTGGTATTAAAATTCTGAACAAAGACCCGGTGAGTGCACTTCATTTCTGACTACTTATATATATATATATATATACACATACACACTCACCGCCACTTTATTAGGTACACCTGTTCAATTGCTTGGTAACACAAATTGCTAATCAGCCAATAACATGGCAGCAACTCAATGCATTTAGGCAACTTAATTTGTTTCAAACCACTCCTAATCAACACAGCTTCCTCTATGTTATAAATGTATAGCTACAAAGAATCAAAATGTCTTAGGAGGGCGCTAAACCAAGCCTAAGATACCTAACAATATATATCCGATTATTAAAATATCTAGAAGACTACATAAGATTGTGATACAAAAACAATGTATTGCAACAGTTAAAAGTATATATATATGCTAGCATAAGTCAAAACAGGTTCTAAAACCATAAAAACTGGAACGTCTCCCTTAAATTATATTAGAGTATAAAACAAAGGGTATATGTTACCCATTTAAAATTAATTAGTGCACCAAAAAGAAGATATTCTAATCTCTATGTTCAAAACAAGCAAGGTAATGAGTGAGATCAGATCAATCTCGATTAAGAACATCTAAACCACCTTAACTGCGATGTATGTTAAAAGCAATATTGTTATAATCGTTAGCATACAAGTAGAATACTAGTAGAACAAATAGTTTTAGTGTATTTCGGGAGAACCGATTTGATATTACTCCGTGTTTGCATATATAATAATTCAAGCGTTTTCTTCTAAGTACCTTATTGTCCAGTATGTTCTGGGGGTTTCGGATGTACGTTTGGTCTCTTGCTGCACCTGTGCAGACACAGACTTGGTTCCTTACGCTTCTCACAGCGTTATGTTTTGGTTTTACCGCTTCCTCTCACGTGACCTCCTCGGTTACGTTACAGATTTTGAAAACGGTGTTCAGAAGATAGTTGCAGTAAACAATCCTTACTGATACATACGTGATACTTTGTGTAGCGTACTAGCTCTTAGTGCTGTTTGCACGCAAGTTGAATAAAGCTGATTGAGATGACAGTGATGCTCCAAATAACCCGGGTTATAAACTGTAATAAAGTCTATAAACAGTTTAGCTTGTATGTGATGAGTCTTTCGTTAAATCCACCTCACCATTCACAGAAGTGCTGCCTTAAACGTCAACGCGTTTTACCCTTTTATGTGCTTTATCAAGATAGGTTTCAGGCAGGTGAATGAGTCTTTTATAGACCTGTAGATCTTTTTCATTGGTTTATATTTTAAATATAATTTATATTTTAATTAGCCTTTTTTTTTAAAGTGGTATAAGTTTCAGTATGTTGTCCATTTTCTTAAGGTGATATAATGCTTATAATGCAATATCTTATATATAAAAAAACTAATACACTCAATATAAATATTATTAAAAGTTAATATAGATAGTATTAAAAATTATTTTCAGAGGGAACTGTAGCTTTAATGTTACATATATGGATCTATGCAAATAGTACTAAAAAGGGGGGTATATATAAGTCTTTCTTTAGGTTTATAAAACTATGATTTTTTTTTATTTTTTTTTTATATTTTTTATTGAGGTTGTAAGAAATGATACATAACATTTTCATCTAAAAACAATGACAACATAGTACTAAAAGGTACATTACATTCTTAGGACATAAACATAGCCATGAATTAGAAAGGTAACAGCTCTTAGCATAAATTCTGTGTCTTTGGGAGAAGATGAGTACAATAATCATGGAATATACAGCTATGTCCAGTGTTCATACCTCTGTTATGGAAATGAAGAAATTTGCAACAAATAAAAGGCACGTGTAATTGCCATTGCGAACCATGTAAAACAGGGATGTTAGTAAAGGAGAAAATGTTTGTATGTGAAATAATGGAACCTCTGTTTTATATTTTATATTTAGGAAGTATGGTCCACACTTTACCATAGAGAGAGTTTATGTAGTAATTCATTCTAGTAAAATTGGGGCAAGTGCGGGATAGTATTTGGTAGGTCGCTCTGCGACCAAATTAGTCAGGAAGGGGGAAAGGGAGTCCAGCGGGCCAGAGCCGCTCAAAGTGAAATAAGGGGGGGGGAATGAGGGGCGGAGCCATCGAAGATGCCAGAATAGTAATGTGGAGGGAGTAGGTAAAGGTCACGTTACATAGTTTCAGGGATGGACTCTATAAGGAGTGACTTACTGTTTAGGTGACTACTAGGGAGGTACATAGAAGTAATTATATGGCTTAATAGTGTAGGAGAGCTAAAAAGGTGCTGTGTGCTATACAAAGTGGATAGAATAAGTAAGTAAAGAGTAAGCAAATTGTTGGTAAAGATATCTTTCCCAAACTTCATGTGGTGACGTATATAGTGAGGGGTACCTGGGATCATGTATGTTGCGAGTCTCCCATATGGAAGTTGAATGTGATCTATAAGCTTGGCTGATAGTGGTAACTTGGTATATTTAGGAGATCAATAATACAAAGAGATAGGATATTCCCAGCAAACAATAATAGTGCGGTTAATACCATGGTAGACAACTTGAACTGAATATATATACTGGGTTCCATGACATTTGGTATTGGAAATTATAATTCTAATATTTTGGTAAGGGGGAATATTTCTGTAGCAGGACCAAGTCTATATATCTACTGTAGGATAACTAACAAAATGTAATATCACGCCTTTATGACTTAAACTAAAGTGTTAAAGAGAAACTGCGTGAAGCATATGAGGGAAAAGTAAAGTAAGGTATAATCACAGTGACCAACATATAACGATTATCACACATAACATCGCATAACATGTGGTAAAAAGTAATAGTTGCATATGTCCATACCACTGCTAGAAACTAATAGCATACATGGATATGATACAGAAGTATATAGGAACTGAGAGATATGCACGTGTTAGTAGCTAGGTGGTACTTAAAATAGATTTATAGATCTCTCATATCAAATATGCAATTTAGCAAAAGCTGGGATTTTCTCCTAGAAGGATATATGTGAGTAGATCCAGTGTAAAGTCAGGGCACATAAAAGGCTGTTTGAAATATCCACGTTATGAGTAGGGATAAACCTATAGGCAATGAACAATAACTACAGATGTCATAATCTATAAACATTATAAACGTGAAAGCAAAAGTAGCATGGCAAATGTCACAGAACAATAGCTTATGTAACGCATATCAAGAAGATCATTTGGGGGTGGAATTATATATCCCAAAGCATAATACACCATTGGTAATAAAACCTTATATGTCAGCTGGACATTTAAAAGGAGGTTATATAAGGGCTATTATACGTTAGCTCCCTATATGACCTATATGGTGAAAACAGTCAAGATACTTTATTAAACGTTTACATCAGATCAAATTTGACTGTGGTAAGGTCTAACTTAGTGGGTAAGGGTTTTTTTTGTTTTTTTTTCCTATATGACTTAAAATACAGTGTTGCATAATATCTAAGATGTTAAAAGATGAGCTAACTTAAGTAACTTAGATTCATTATTAGAATAATAATGGCTCAGACAAAAGTATAAGGGCTGCTTTTGCTCCCTGTAGGGTTATGAAAGGCCCTCCTTTAAATATGATCTGGTTTAACTGTGGAAAACACCCCATTATATGCTAGGAAATAGGAAAAAACATGCAGTGTGGCGATCTATAACTAGGAAGCAAACCTGGATAATTGTGTTAAACACTCTGTGGCACGATATAAACCTCAGGATTTAGAAACACAGTATAGGTATATATGGTGTTTGATGGGCCTTAAAAAAAAAAAAAAACAGTGCAGTTTTAATAGCCCCAGATATGCCATAGGAAGGAGGAAACTTATGTCTAAATATGCACAGTAACAGAAACAATTACACAAGAGTATAAACAAAAACTGGTATAGGGAAGCGAGGTCTCTCAAACCTGCTGCGTAACAAAAATCAAGTCTCAATTCAAACTCTATGTCCCAAAGTCTTAGATGTTAGGAAGGGCACTCAACTCCTAATCATAACACAGATTTAAGTCTGAGTGAGGTCTTATAAAGCTGGAATAGGCAACAACCTCAACCTAGCCAATGCCTAGTGAACATTGTATGGACAGAATGGCTCCAGAAATTATCCCTGCAATGGCAAGCAGTTGATCCTGTCTCCTTGAATCTGTAATGAATCCTATGCAGCGTGTGATAGACAGGAGGTCCAGAGCACGCCACAACAACATCCACACTGTCTGAATCTTACTGGGCAGCAGAAGGAATGACACCAGATCTGATGTGGGTTGAAGGGGGCTGTAATGTGACATGCTGCAACTGAGTTCAGAGGTGTCGGCAATGTCGTAAGCTTCCAGACTCTCGGAGCACATAGGAACCAAGGGTTTGTCAGGGCTCAGGTTAGCGATACAGAAGACCGGGCATATATGACTAATGGCCTGAGTCTCTGTGTATTTGTATGTCGCAGATGTAGGAAAGCACGCCGCTGCTACCACAGGCTGACTCTCGCTAAGCTTAACCATTTCCGGGTACGGTGGAGTCTCCCCCCTCGGCTCAAAGCAGCCTGGAAACTATCTATTTGGGCCCAGATTGTTGTGGTCTCCCTCACCATCAATGGCCAACGCTTCTTTGTTAAGCAAGGTGGAACAGCCACTATCTGTGCTATGGCATGCTGTAGAAAGATCTTCTAAATAAGTGTCCATCTTAGACTCGAAGTTGATTAGTAAGGACTGTAGTGTGGCGTAGAATTCCTCCATGTTCAAAGCCGTACGTCTTAGGGCCTATGGCTCTAGGTCCTGTAGTTATAGCTGAGGTAATTGGATCTGAAGAGGTATTATATAGCTTTGGAGCAATCTAGAAGCTGTTAGGAGGCTGTTGTAAAAGTTGTTAAGCAGGTAATAAGTGGTGGTTAGCCTCTGCAATGTACCCTTGTTCAGAGCTTCGTATTTTAGTGACCATCCATGTTGGAAGTTGGCTCCGCCCCCTAAAACAATGATTTTAATACAGAAATTGTATTCAAATAAAAAGGAGACACATCTAGTTCTGAATTAATAACTTTGGGATATAGCGTTTCAAATTTATTAATCAATTCAGTTTCTTTAATAAGGAATCTCTTTTCAATGTCACCACCTCTCCAATTCATTGGCACTTTCTGTATGCCCCAATATTTTAAATCACTAATTCTACCTCTATGTACATATTTAAAATGTTTATACATATGTGTATTGTCTACTTCATTTTCTACATTGCACAAATGTTCCCTAATTCTATCTCGTAAACATCTTTTAGTCTCACCAAGATAGAAAAGGTTACAGGTGCATTGAAATATATAGATTATGTTTTTATGTGAGCATCTTATAAGATCCTTAATTATATACTCTTCATTTATATTAGGTACCAAAATGCTTCTTTTCTTCGGACTATATTGTAAAGCTCTACATGTGTAACATGGATAGAAGCCAGAGATCTTTTTTTCCTGATAAATCAGTATCTACTAGTTTCTTTGTTCCTTTTCTTTTGTTTTGTTTTAAATCACTTAGGGCTATAATTGATTTTAAATTCATTGCTCTTAAAATACAAATGTTGGTTTTGGTTTTAACTTCTCCCCTATTATGGGATCTGCTTTGAGCAGATGCCAGTGTTTATAAATTATCTTCCTTATTATCCCATGATCTGCATTATAATTAGTAATGCATGGTACTTTTAAGACATTAGTGGTTTCTATTTCGGCATCTGATTTATTTTTATATTTAAGGAGTATTCTTTGCTTTTGCTACTGCATTATTGATCTGTTTATCTTTATTACCTCTTATATTAAATTTCTCTATTAGGGTTATGGCTTGATTTTCAAAGTCCTCCTTACGAGAACAATTTTTTCAAATTCTTAAACATTGTCCCATTGGAATATTTTCCTTCCATCGGCTAAGATGGCAGCTTTCTGCATGCACATAGTTGTTTGAATCAACTGTTTTAAAGTGTGTTCTTGTCTGTATGTTTTTCTTTTATCACAATAATCTCTAAATCTAAGAAAGTTACACAGTTCTTACTGAAATTATGAGTAAACACTAATCCTTTTGTGTTATTATTCATATCCTCGAATAATTTTAACAATCCTAATTCTGGTCCACGCCAAATAATCAGAAGGTCATCTATGTATCTTTCAAAGAGTACGAGGTTTGCACCATAGCTGCTATTATTAAAGGAATATTCTTCCCACTCTCCCATGAAGAGGTTGGCATAGCTAGGTGCAAACCTCGTACCCATTGCTGTACCTTCTATTTGCAAGTAACACTTCCCATTGAATGCAAAATAGTTATTTGTCAATATAAAACCTATGCTTTTCAAAATAAATTCTCTCTGTTCCTTTTTCATTTCTTTATCCATTTTGTGATAGTTCTTAATCGCCTCAATACATTTTTTGGGGTTTATTATTGTGTAAAGTGACGTGATGTTGCAGGTTGCTAGTATCATATCACTGTTCCATTTCAATTTGTCTAGTAAATTAAGTACCTGGGTAGAATCTCTTAAATAAGAATTTAGATTTCTTACATGCTTTTGGAGGAACTTATCAACATATTGGCACACATTTGGCAACATAGAGACTATCCCCGAGATTATGGGCCTCCCCGGGTGATTTTGTAAATTCTTATGGATTTTGGGTAAGAAGTAGAAGATGGGAATTCTAGGAAATTTTGGTGTCAAATAGTTATACGTTTTCTCATTTAGAATTCCCATCTTCTTACCATCCATAAGTATCTTATTCAATTGGCGTAGGAATTTATTGGTGGGATTTAGGTCTAACCTTTTATATGTCTTATGACCATTTAGTAGTCTAAATGCTTTTTGTAAGTACTTCTCTGTATCCATGACGACTATACCCCCACCCTTATCTGCTGGCTTGTAAGCCATTTATTGCATTTCTTTCTTTTTTACTTAGATTGTATTTTACATATTTTGAGGGGTTACTTTTCTTGATATCTTGTAATACCATTTTCTAAAACGTTTCAAGGTTACTCCCTCTTGCAAAGTAGGATTAAACTTTGATTTGGGCTTTAAGTCTGTATGTTGAAAGTTTGATGTTTGAGGGGTTTCAGTTCTAGGGGTAGCTATAATCTTTATCTCTAGTGGCTGTTTCATGAAGAAGCGTTCAATAGTGAGATTTCTTACAAATTTCTTTACATGGATATGAGTATCAAACTTATTCATTATTGTCGTTGGGGGTGAAAGATAAACCCAGTGTTCTTTCATTAGGCAGAGATGAGTGGACCATGATTGGTCAGTTAGTGGCAGTCCTAAAGCTTTTTAGGGATGTTACAAGAACTTGAGCCAAATCACTGACAGTCTGGGCAAGTCATACTCTTGTTCAATCACCTTTTGAGCAAGATGGATGCCTTTCTTGAATATTGTGAAGCTGATGGAGTACAAAGCAGTAATTTAGTTATACTTGTAAGGAGGCTGAAGGAACAGCTTAAAGTTCATATGTGGGACCATCTGGACAAATGCCCTGAATTGATGATGGCTTCCTTGTGTGATCCAATAATTAAAGTGAAAATTGCACTCAGTACTTATAACTTGCCAACTTTTAGGACCAAACTGATTGGCAGGGTGTGTGCGGTCCATGAAAATGAGGGCATGCTTTTATGAGGGAGATTTGCAGTAGCAGGAGGCATATGTTATTTTTTTAATCTCTTGCCATCAGCAGCAACAGCACAATACAATTTAGTGGAGCAGCTGTGTTTTGGTTAGAGGCTGTAGTCTGTTTGGTGGGACCCACTGAAGACCTCTCAAGAAAGGGGCATATCTATGCAAACCTCCTTTTCCCCCTACAGCAGACCATCTGAGCTATTGGGATGACAAGGGAACTGTGTGGCCTGTCCTGGCTAAAGTAGCTCAAATGATCCTCTCTTGTCCCCCAACCACTGTGCAAAGTGAGCAAGTGTTTTCATTAACTGATAATAAACTGAACCCTCAGCACTCACAAATGTCTTCAACTGGCTTTTGCCCTCTTCTCTAGCCTAGAGGTGTATGTTTGAGGTTTATGTACTATTATTCCTACCTAGTTCAGTAAGTCTTCAGCCTGCTGCTGCTGTTACTCCTGCTCCTGTCCTGTCTGCTCTGTGGTATTCATCATCCTTCAATGCCAAATACCCAAATTATATAATCTTGCTGTCTGAACTATGAGGGAATTCACAAAACTATTTTAATGCTAACTGTTTACATACATCACCTTGTAATCCAATTGTATCTACCTATGCAACAATAACCAGATTACATAATTTTGCAGTCTGGACTATGAGGTATTCAAAAACTGATTCATAGGAATGAGTGCTACCTGATTATATGCATCCCCTTGTAAAAATATTGTATCTACTTATGCGGAAATAAACAATGTATTATGATATTATGCCCACATTAGATGCATTATTCTTTGTTTTATGACACACATAATTGTTTAGTGTTACAGCGATGCATTTGTCTCTGTTATCCCAGACTATTCACTTACAGCTGCATCACACAAAAGACTCATATAGGGAATAGCTGTATTCCTAAAACATTACTTATTTGAAGCTCTTTTATTTTTTGGTAGGACACACACATGTGTACTCAGATTGCCTGTGCAAACATGCACATATACATTTGTTTAGTTAATAGAATCACTAGAATTGTTGAATATGCTTAAGAGTAAAAAATGTCGTTCCACTGAGTATCCTCATATAAAGTATTTTTAATAGACGTGCACAAAACAATTGTTTAAGACAAATCGTTATTCCCCCCAAAATTATTTATTTTATTTATCAGCTATTTCTTAAAGGCAGTGTCTTCAGGGTAGCAGAGAACCTGGATATAAGCTTAATTTGAAATAAAGTAAAAGTAGTAGCCAGTACAACTGTGTAAAAAATAATAATAATAATTTTAATAGAAAATAAAAGAATCAACACAGCTAACAAGAACATTGGTTGGTTATTATTGAAAAGATTGAATAATGTCAATTTGAAAAGTTTTCCACCTGCATAACAGCCGTCTTTAAACACTTTTACAATAAGAACAAGTAAAACATATTTTAGTTGAATGCATTGTTAAAAAAACAAACAAAAAAGCAAACAAATAAGATTGAAAAAATGTCCATAGATACCCATAGATTTAAAAAAACAAAACATAAAGCAATGTATAACATTTTTAAACTAACATTGCACATAGACTGCAAGCAAATAGGACAAAGGTTTGTCTACATATTGAACAGTTGTTTTATTTAAAACATTTTACACGTTATATTTGATTTTCAATGCACTAGTTTCTTTAACAGTAAAAAAAAATACATTTTCATTTTACATGCAAGAAGAAATCTAAATTTACTATTGTTTATATCTTGTCTAATGTTGTGAATCAAACACGCAAATCTTCTTAAAAAAAGTCCCTAGGGGTTCATATCAAGGACAAAACAATGTGTCCCTTGGGTAAATATAGCTGGCACAGCTGTGAAACTGAATTTATTTCTAGTTTGTGATATTATTTTACAAGATGGCATAGAAAAAGCTTTAAAAATGAAATTATAGCATGCAATAAAAAAATCTTATAGGCGCTGTATTCAAATTATGCAATAGTAATATTCTCAGTTCATAAATAAACATACTGTATTAACCAGTTTTTAACTGCATTGGTATGTAATTAAATAAAAAGAATATTTTTTTCACTGAGTTTTATCAATTCAAGTAAATAAATAAAAAAAATAAGAAAAGATTGCTATAGGACTATAGATGTTCAAAATAATTCATTTTGTGCAACTTAAATGCTATGAAGGGTAGGTATATATTTGCATTCTCGTGATACTTTTTTTGCAGACTATATGCAATATGTTGGTTTGATCTTCCTACTCACGTTTCAGAATTCCTCAGCTAGAAAACATTATTCTAGCAATAATAAAAAAAGTATACTTAAAATTCCAAACATCATAAAGTTCTATTAACCATGAACATTTTCAGGGTATACCTTATAGCACTTTTCCCTCTTAGCAATAAGTACAATATCAAAGCTAAATGTTTAAAACTAACTTATTTTTAAATTGGGGGGTTAAGCTCAGTTTCCAGATAAAGAGTTCATATTATCAAACTGAACCAGGAAAATTTTGAATATAGCAATACCACTTAATTTGTTACTGCTATTTTCTCTCTTTCTTTTAATATTGTACAGGGGGCCGGACCATTCATTTGTCCAAGGTCCACTGTCCAATCCTGCCATAGTATTACTAATGACTGATGTTAAGGACAGCCAGTCAGGCACTAAATGATGGATTTTAGTCATAGAGGAGTTATATGTTCTTTAAACATAGGTTCTTTTAAATATTCAAATCCTAAAATGTAAGACATTAATAATATGGGGTCAATATATTATATGGCATTTAACATTGGCATTATATGGCATTTAACATTGCACAAGCATTTCTTGTGAAATGCATGTGCAATTTTGCCCGCTGCACATTTGCGGCAATCGGCCGCTTGCAGGGGGTGTCAATCATCCTGATCGAATCAGGGTGATTGGAGTCCACCACAGTGGCTGACAAGTTAAGGAGCAGCGGTCTTACAACTGCTGCTTCTTAACTTTAGGGGGTAGAAAGCAGCATACGTTTGTAAACATCTAAAACTAATATTTCAGACAAACAATTGTTTTGCTTGTGCTCGTGTCTAATATATACCTGTATATACAGTATACACATCTGTGTATGTGTGTGTGTGTGTATGTATGAAGTATAATAGCACATGATAGCAAGCAACCTATCACAAATACACCCTCAAGAGAGGTTTTTCATTTATAGTTGCGATGACAGTTGCGGTGAGTGAGTGTATTTATGGATGTGTCAGCTAATAAGCAAGTACTAACCAGGGTGCTGAACCTAAAATGGGCTGGCTCCCTAAGCTTTAAATTCCTGCTTTTTAAATAAAGATAGCAAGAGAACAAAAAAAAATTATAGTAGGAGTAAATTAAACTCTGTCCAAATCATGAAAGAAGAAAATTGGGTTTAGTATCCATTTAAGCCCCAGGACCACATCAAGGTCCCTTCCCTCCTTTGTCACTAAATACAGCCACACAATGCATGCTTTCAATCAAACAGACTGAGATTCTAATGTGATTCACAATACTTAATTAAGACTGCATAAACATACTAGGTTTTAAAAGCAGAAAAAATTCACATAGAAAAGTGTCAAGTTCTATATTAATAGTGTTGTTCTACTTGTTGAAGCAGCCTATTCTTTACATACAAGAATATGTTCTTTATATATATATATATATATATATATAATTATTAAAATTATGGGGGGAGATAAAAAAATTAAATTAAAATCCTCCATGTCTCAAAATCAGAAAAAGCAAGGTGTTAATTAAAGAGTGCTGGAAAATTGCA
>CAJPDP010932364.1:0-15404 GCA_905336975.1 Bombina variegata variegata
CAAAGAATAACAAAATAACAAAGCAAATTATAAATAGTATGCAATAATAAAAGAAAATTAGATTTTTTTAATTGCTTGCTCTATCTAAACCATGAAAATATGATTTTGAATTTACTGTATCTTGAAAAAATGTGGTTGGCCAAATTTTCTATTTACTTTTTTACTGTATGGAATATGTGTTATATCTATCTAATATTTAGGAATAATAAATTCTCTCTCTCTTTTTTTAGGTGCTGCTCGTTCATGAAGAGGGAAACTCATACTTGATGTAGGAGAAGCGGAAAGCTGAATTAGAATTTGAATTAGAATTATTGCAAGTTTCTTGTGTGTTTTTTTTTTTAAAGATCTGAAAAATAAAACAAAGGAATGTTATTAACCACTTGGCTTGCAAAAAAAAAGCTGTCATGCTTTGCACACAATGGGTTAAACTTAAATGGATTAATTAGCACAAGCAGAGAACAGTTGGCGCTGTTCTAAAACATTTATGTAGATTTCCAAGAATCTAGCAAGTCATTTGGCGCTGATCATTGTTTTTTTTTTTACTACCAGTATATAGAGATTTAATACTGACTCATATACCTGGGAATTCTAACTCTATCATTTGAGCCAAATGCTTGTGAAATAGCGGATATATATATATTTTTTTTCTATTTCATTTTAGTTAAAAATGTTACAAATGCAATTCCTAGATTCCCCTTTAGAAATAAATGCCCAGGGGGCATGGAATAGCCCATGTTTCTGTCATGTATTTAAAAGAACACAGTTTGTTGCCTTCCTGTGTTTTATTGTAATCGGAAGTCTAGAAAACGTACATTTATCTCCAGTGCAGTCTATTTGCAAGTCCACCCTCCTGGATGGGTTCTGTCCAGTAACTTTGGAAGTGAATTGTTGACGTTGGGGTGGGCGGAAACCTAACCTTTTTCTATAAATAAAATGTTTGTGCTGAGAGATAAGAAGTAGGTTTCCACATGTTTCAGAAATATTATGTTTTGATCAAACTTATTTGAATGCATGATTGTAAATTTGGGTGGCCCACGTCCCTTTAATTTATTCTTCGCCATTATAGAATTTGACTGGGTCCAAAGCTTTAGATTTTTTTGTATATAGCTTTTCATGTAGTAAACAAACAGGCTTCGTGTAAAGCGAACGATTTCAAGTTATTTTGTTTTTTTAATAGACAATATTTGGCTTCATTCTGAAGCTGAACTGATTTGGTAACCGAGCAAGCATTTCCTAGATTAGCTTTAGACAAACGTGTGTGTCAAACTTTTGTTTCTCATTGGTGGTTATGGGTGCCTTTACAGTGGCTAGAAACGTATAGGGACTTTCATGATTCAGATAGGGCATACAGTTTTACCACATTTCTTTTTCTTGATATCCTTTGTTGAAAAGCAGGAAGGTAAGCTTTGGAGTGTGCACTTATCTTCAGCACTATAACAAAAATGTTAGACATTAGCAACATCACTAAATGGCCGCACATTTTCCTGCCAGGTAGTGCTCCAGACACACTACCTATATCTTCAAAAAAGAATAACAAGAGAATGAAGAAAATGGGATATTTGTATGTTGTGTCTGAACTATGAAAGGAAGAAAAAATAGGTTTTATGTCCCTCTTTAAAGTAACTTCTTCAATCTACTCCATATTGTCTTATTCCTCATCTAATCAAACTTTATATTATCCCACTCATTCAAATTTAGAGCACACCTAATTTGGCTAAATGTCTTCTTAGAAGCAGATTTATCATTATCCGGACAGGCAAGTTTCTCAGGCAGGGAACCTGTCCACTTGGGATTGAAAGGAGTGGGAGGTATTCATTGCCTGTATTTATCATTGCACAAGCAGTCTCTTTTGCAGTGCCGTCCCCTGCATTTGTGCAACCAATCACAGGAGAGAAGGGCTTGTCAATCACCCCGTATTATCATGGTGTTATTTTAATCTGCCACTTCTAAAGACCACTGTATTATACATATAAATGAGCGAGTCTACACAGCAGGGGGGGGCCATACAACTTTACAAATTTTCCCGTAAAACATGGCGGCACCCGTAATAAGAGGGAGGTGCATGGAATGTATTTAGTGTTTAGTGTCCTTTTAATATAAGTTCTTCTGCCAGACAATTCCACTTTAAGGGATATGAAACCCATTTTATTTCATGATTCAGATAGAGAATACAAATTTAAAAAAGTTTCCAATTTACTTCTATTATCTACCTATTTGCGTCATTCTCATGTTATTCTTTGTTGAAGACATATCTAGATAGGTATCGTGCACATATCTTGAGTACTACATGACAGGAAATACTGCCATGCCATCTAGTGCTCTTGGTAATGTATAACATTGTTGCAAAACAGCTGACATATAATGCTGAAAACACATGAACACTCCTGATATTACCTTCCTGCTTTTCAACAAAGCATAACAAAAAAAACAAAGGAAATTTGATAATAGAAGTAAATTGGAAAGTTGTTTAAGAAAAACACTGGGTTTATGTTCCTTTGACGACTACTTACATTCATTTTTATGACTACAAATTACTTCTAATTGAATGTTTGCCTGGTGCCCGTTTCAATTACAAATCAGCTTGGACTCAAAATGAAGTGAAATAATTTAGAAGCTCTATCCTTCAATATTTCTAGCACTGTGATCTATTATCAATACTGTATACATGATTTTTTTTAAACATAGATATAAAGTTTGCATTGTTTAATAAAACTATCCATATAATGTGTAATTTCAAACATCTAACAAACATTAGTTTTGGGTGTTCCTAAGTGCTAAGTATATGATATTTTATTTTATTTTTCTTAACAAGCAATATTTAGTGTAGGGGCAAATGTGTTATGTTGATAGGTTTATCAGCAGCTGCATTGAATTTGTTCATGAATATTTCAATAAAAAGGCATTTCCAGGGTGTGTGGGTGGAGAAGAAAACAGCTTAAATTAGGTTTCTGACTAAGAAATAGAGTATCTGCCCTAGTTGAGCTGTATTTTATCTTGATCTTGAAATGAAACATTGCATACAGCAATTATTTTAGAAAAGAAAAGAAAAGAAAAAAAGACCGGCTTTGTATCACTTATATTAAATACAGAAAAAAAATGGGCAATCACAAAGGGAGAGTTCATTTCATGTTTAACTCTTTCTTTGTCAGTTGCTTTGTTCCAGAATCTTTGTATTTGAGCAATTTCTGTAGAGCAACATCTAAATATATTGACTTTTTTCCCATTAAAAAAACAATTAAAAAAGTTTTTAAATTTAAAAGGACACTAAAGTAAATTTAATAAATTTGCATCAGAAATGATTCACTGCATTGCAAATGAGGTCCATTCAAAATAAAACTAATGCTGATATTGATACTGGGATAATAATTTACATTTAATTTTTAACAACTTTTACTTAATATTTTTAAGCAAAAAAGTCTACGTTTCAATGCTGCTTTTTGAGATAGATGATTGTAAAATGTGTTTTCCTTTCGAATGATGATTTATGCCAGCTGCAGATAACTATATGGGAAATTGTTCCTTTAGGTTTATTTTTGTATTCAAAATAGATGTTTATATGCATCGGTTGTGATGTGAAAAGGGATGTGATGAATAAAGTTGTTTGATTATGGTTCAAAATGTTTGTGACAATATATTAGTCTTGAATTATATAAATCATCAAAAGAAAAAAGTGTAACAATGTAAATCCTAATCACTCAATGAAATACCTCTGTGCCGCAACAGAATTCTCCAATACGGAGCAGCCTCTTGATAACACCCAATGTGTATAAAAATCTAAATAATCACTGGGAGCCGAATCCAATTTAATTAAAATCAAATAATTATTCTTTCAAAAAAGAACAAAACAGCTTTTATGTTGAGTTTTGCTCAACATGTTTCAAGCTGTATTCTTCTTTTTTGAAATAATAATTATTTGATTTTAATTGAGTTAAAGGAAATCCCTGGATCTGAGCCTCCTATATTGACACAAAATTGCTTTATATTCACTGCATGCCTGATTCAACCTGGCAGACAACATGAAATTATCACAGGTATACTAGTGGGCTCCCAAACATGTTTTATTTTTATTCCTGAAAAAAATTACAATGAAAACAAATAAAATCTTAAAAATAATATGGGGGAATAGCTGTGTATTAAAAAATATGGATTATAAAAGGTTGATGTAAAAATAATATGGGGTCATTGTTGTGTATAACAGATTTTAAAGGGATGATGTACTCAAGCAAGCAGCTTATAAGACTTGATTTTATTTAAAGATGCTACAGGAACACCCTGCAAAAAGGCTTGGCTCTCTCCTACCCCCATTGACAGGTTGATTTTCCTTCTGCCTCTTTTTTACATAACTTTTATGAAGACGGCTGAAGTATTGACATTTTCAGTATGGGACCTGGGTAGTGGTTTTAACAGGCAGAATCAGCTATTTCATATGACAATATAATGTTAAAGGAGCTATTTGTAAACAATTTAATACACATTTTACAGTGCAATGCAAAGTTTCCCAAGTAAATTGCTGGGATTCATGCATAAGTATTTGAAAATTCCCTAAGTGGCTAAAATGTGTGCATAATAATTTCAAGTTTTTTTTTTCATGCAATGTATTCATGAATTTAAAAAAAATCTGTTACAAATTGGAGCCCATCAGTATACCTGTGATTATTTTGTGTTGCCTGACAGGGTGAATGCACTGAATATATAGCTTTAGCTCTACTTATACTTAGGTACACAGTTATCAGGGGCGTAACTACCGGGTCACAGAGGTCACAATTGAGACCAGGCCAACACCTCTAGGGGGCATATCTGTCCCTACAATCAGTAGTGGCATTACAAAAGTGTAGTCTGGTGGTTCCCAGGATCCCCCTGCTTCCTGTATGACCCCTCTGTGTGTCCCTTACCTGAAATAAAAGTTCACAGTGTAAGGAAAGTGTTTGTATTTGCCCTTACAAATATGGTGGCATGCATTCCAAGATGGCTACCCCAGTGTGGCTGTACTTAAAAATCTGTCACCATATTTGTACAGAAAGTGCATATCCTCTGGCATGGACTAACCAAGAGGAAAGGATGACAGTCTCAGAGAAGCGTGCAGGTGGATGCCTGTGGGTATCTGTGTTATTTCTCTGTGATAGTGCAGCTTACATATGATGATGTGCTCAGGTGCCTGTTATTTTGAGTTACTGTGACTGAGTCTGATTAGCAATAAGCAGTAAATTCTTCATTTAAATATGAACTTCATCAGCTTGTTTTTTTATTACATTTGACTTTTTTTTTTACTATTTTAATGACGACCAATTTACAGAACACAGTGACAGAAGGTGATAAAAATCTGAATGTCTTTGCGTTTTGTAAATCAAACAAGTGCATTATACTTGTCAGTTTTGGTTTATTGTTAAATAACAAGAGAGGGAGAAGAGTGGGTTACTCTATGTTGAAATGCCTGGGCCTGATTTAGGTCCCAGTCTGACCCTGCAATGCATATGGCTTTATATTCAATTGCAAATTCCACATATGACACTGCATAACATATCTAAAAATGAATGAACTAACCTTCATGTGTGTGACCATATTTTAAAATGTTGTGCCATTCATACTGTGTTGTTTTCTGTATTAAAATGGCAATGTAAATTGCCTGGGTTTTGTTTGCCTACAAAAATTCTTAGATATAAATATATATTTTCATTAAAGGGCCATTACATTTCAACTTTTATTCACCATAAAATGTTTAATTATAAATCATTTAAAAACTGTGCAATGCACTTTTCTTTATTTTTTTTGTCTACTTTTCTTGCAATTTTAAATGTAACCCTCCCCCAGACAGCCTGAAGTGCATTCCTTGCAGTGAAGAATACTGTTGTTCCTATATGCTGCAAAGTAATTGGTGCAGGAGCCCTTTCCTCTCTGCCCCCAATTGGCCACAGCAAAGAAAGGAAAACACAAATAACATTTTGTAGGCTTACAAAACAAAACTTTTTTTTCCTCATATAATTATATTTGTAAATGTTTTAACACATTTATGTTGCATTTTTTTGCAATGCAGGTGAATAATTCTGTTGCAAACATTTAAAAAATGACTTAAATGTCCTGTTAAATAACCTGTCTTATTAACATATTTATTTACTTGCCCTGTACTTAACTGAAATGTATCTGACTTATTATAACTTTATAAGACGTCATACTAATGATCTGTAAATCAGTGTAACACAAGGTAAATACAGTGCTAGCTGAATACTCATTTCCTGTAATGTCTTGTCTTATTCAGAGGTGGAGGAATTTCCTTAAACATTAACGAGTATGTAATAACATTCCATGCAAATAGAGCATCAGTAAATGGCATTCTGCAGAAGAATCTCTTAATCATTCTGTCCACCTTAATGAGAGCGCTAATGTGCTATTTTGCAGTCCATTTAAATTATTTTTTACTGACGGCCTTGAGGCATGACTTACTAATGCTGTCTGCTCTGGTGCGCTGACCTTTCACTTGCACGCTGTGTATGAAGCGCACATCTGTGATGTTAAGCTTGTGATGGAACTGTGCATATTTGGATTACTCAAACTGGCACAAGTGTCTGTCTCCATGGTATTAAATTAAAAGGTTTCCCTTGGGGCGACATAGAAAAGGAAAGCTACCATTTAGACTTCCAGGTGAAGCAACTATCAGGCATATGGTTAAAATAACACTGTAATCAACATTTTTTTTTTCTTAAAGACGCCCTTTCAAAGTGTTTTTTTTTTTCTTGCAGAAATATGTTCCAGTCTTGAATAAGCTGTTTTCTTATCATCGGGTAGCGCCCTCATTACACTTAGTAAAGTAAAATGTTTTTGCTCTTGCACTAACCCAAAGCGCGCAAAAATCCGAACATCAAATATTGCGACTGCGTTAACTTAATTCCCCCATAGAAGTCAATGAAGCAAGAAAAGTAGAAACAAAAATTATATGTGTGTAAATGTATTTTTGATGTGTTTTGTGGCACTTTGTATTCAAGCGTAACAGTTAACCAGAGCTCTGAGGTTCCGTTATCCCGATGTGCGTTAAATTCAATTGCGCTCAAGTGATTGTTTACTTTCAACTTGTAATAAGCAAACAAACAGCCACGATAAACCCGATATTGCTTGCATGCAACTGTTAGCGTGCCACTCATAATCTGACCATTATTCTTGTGAAAATCCAAATAAATCCGGCTCCGAAAAGAGCCAAATGCCACGAGAAGCTGCCTTTTTCTGCATTCAGATCCTAACGAAAGATTGGAGAGCACATCCCTAGTAGGAAGTACAAAACAGACACAGCTGTATTAGTTTCAACTTAAATATCAACGTTTTCTTACAAGGGAAACTGTTTTTTAAAATTTAAAGGACAGTAAAGGCAAAAATAAACTCTCATGAATCAGATAGAGCATGCAATTTTAAACAACTTTCCAATTAACTTCTATTGTCAGATTTTCTTTGTTCTCTTGGTATCTTTTGTTGAAGAATGAAGCTAGGTAGTCTCATAAGAGCTCAGGAGTGTGCACGTGTCTTTAGTACTCTATGGCAGCAGTGTTTTGAAACATTTTATAACAAAGCTACAAATAATGTTACCTAGTTTTACTCTTCAATAAAAGACACAAAGAGAACGATGTAATTTGGAAAGTTGTTTAAAATCGCATTCTCTATCTGAATTATGATAGTTTAATATTTTTTTTTACTGTCTCTTGAGTCCAATCTGTGTTATTTTGTTTTAAGAAAATACTTTGTTGAGAATTGTTAATTATTTTTTCGTGATTCAGATTGAGCATACAATTTTTAGAAAGTTTCCATTTCTTTTATCAAATTTACATTGTTTTCTTGGTATCAATTGTTGAAAAGCAGGTAGGAAATCTCTGGAGTGTGCAAGTGTCTTGCACACTATATAGTAGCAATACTTGTATGCATATGAGCACTAGATGGCAGCAGAATTCACTCAATGCATGATATATTTAAAAAGCATTATTGCAAAAACTGCTGCATAATAGTGCTACTAAAAGCCATGTTTTTTATTTATGGTCTTGAGCAAAGTATGCAAAGAAAACAAAGTAAGATGGATGATAAAAGTAAATTGGTATTTTTTTTTATTATTATTGTATGTAGATTTTTTTCTGAATCATTAAAGGGACACTGAACCCAAATTTTTTCTTTCGTGATTCAGATAGAGCATGCAATTTTAAGCAACTTTCTCATTTACTCCTACTATCAAATTTTCTTGATTCTCTTGGTGTCTTTATTTGAAAAGCAAAAATGTAAGTTTAGATGCCGGCCCATTTTTGTCGAACCAACCTGGGTTGTCCTTGCTGATTGTACAGCACCAATAAAAAAGTGCTCTCCAGGATTCTGAACCAACAATTGTCTGGCTCCTTAGCTTAGATGCCTTCTTTTTCAAATAAAGATAGCAAGAGAATGAAGAAAAATTGAGAATAATAAATTAGAAAGTTGCTTAAAATTGATGCTCTATATGAATCTCAAAAGAAAAAAAAATGGGTTCAGTGTCCCTTTAAGGAAAAATGTTGTTTCATGTCCATTTAAGTGTCTGTTAATATCCTATTTTATCCATCTGGTATCACTATGTGTTTATGCCATAAATAGTTTTTTTATCCTTCTCTTGTGCTATAGAATATCATGGTTCTTTACAAATAGTAGTAGTAATAATAATGACAACAATAAATCAGGCAACATGCAGTTTTCATGCTTACTGCAGTATGTTTTGCAGATCAGCAATATTGATTGCACATTCATGCAAAGCAGGCTCTATTAATGCGTGTGTACTTGTAAGGCATTTCTGCACTACATAGTTATAAGGAATCTTTATACTTGACTGGTGAAATAAAAGACTGACTTTATTTTTAAAGGGATATTGTAGTTTATTAGATCGTCTCTTTTTTTTTGCACTACTCTCTGTGGAATGCTATGTGTTTAACTCGAGCTAAAAGGATTAAACTCAGAAATAAAGTCATGCTCGGGAGCCGCAGAGACCTGCTAGTCCTGAACAGGAAACAGCCAGTGAGCCAAACAACAGTGGCTCCCAAATAGCTTACCTATGTGTTTAACTCTTGGAGGGGATTAAAAATATGGAGTTCTGCAAAGAGTTCTGATCTAACAAATTACAGCATGTCATTTTTGTACTACAATGTTTATTTAGGTATTCATAAATCCAGGTATCTTTATTTATTTAAATTATAATAAGCTCAGCACTATTTCTATAGCTCTTCCACTGATATAAAAAAAACCTTGTAAAGTTTCATCATGTGGCAGTTCACTTATTGCTAAATGACATGGCTGTTCATAATTTGTCATTTAAACACTCTTTTTTTTTTAATAATTGTGTTGTTTCAGATACTTCTCTATAAACACGGCACACTCTTTACAAAAATTAAATAGTGTGCAGAATTAGTACTGTGTTTTTTTTTAAATAAAGTTTTTAGTTTTACAACAAAGCATGTTATTGTATCACCAGTGGCCCAGCTGCTGATTAGTCACTGGTAGTTTTCACATAGCTAAAGTACTGCTCAGGTGCCACAGAGAACTGATGGTCCTAAGTGGAAACTACCAGTCAGCCAATCAGCAGAGGTAGTTGCCCAGCTGGGTCGCTTGTGATAAAATTTAACAAATTAGAGCATGTTATTTTTTTCACTATAAATGGCCCTTTAAGATTTTTTTTACACACAAATTAGAGAGACTTTTCACTTAAAGGGATGTTAGATATTTAGTGATTTGGGAGACCTAAGTTATATTTTGTATTATTTAAATTTATTTACAGTGTGCAAGTATAATTTATTACAGCATTTGTTTTTATACATGTATGTCAGAGCTTTAAAGGGACGTGAAACACATTTTCCTTTCATGATTCAGATAGAACATAGAATTTTAAACAACTTTTCAGTTTACATCTATTTTCAAATTTACTCAATTCTATTGGTATTTTTGTTTAAGGAGCAGCAATGCACTACTGGGAATTAGTGAGGGTGAGCCAGTCACAAAATGTATATGTGTGTGCGCCTAAATCTACTTAGGTATGCTCGTCAACAAGGATGCTAAGATAATAAAGCAAATTTCATAATCTACAACTACTACTACTAATAATAATAATAATAGCAGAAGTCTATAATAAGCTTATTTGTCTGTTTTGAGAGGCTCCTGGAATGTTACACATTTTGTTCAGCAACAGAAGCCCCCATATACTAAGGGCTACCTGTACTGTGAAATAAAGGCAATCCACTTCCAACAGTTATGTAGTGTTTGCCGCATAAGGTCTGGTCTAGATGTGCTGAGGCTTCTGGGAGTGGGTTAGTCAGGGTCACAAAGATCAGGCTGGGAAACTGAGCTATGTTCATTCAGCAGTTTTAACAGTTTTAATTGACCACTGAACTGATGCATCAACCCTATAATAATATTGTGGTTGTCTTGTTTATTCAGCTTTACGTAAACTACTCAAAGAATTAAACTGCTCTGTCTTTTAAAGGGCAAATATTTCCTGACCATATCTAGTATGTACATAGATCATAATGTAAACACTCATTCACATTCCAGGATTTATTCATTCCTAATTAGGAATAAAATTAGTATTTACAATTCACTCATTGCCAAGAGAAAAACATTAAAGTTACAATACAAAAAAGGTTATGTTCTGTTTTTTTTTCTTTCTTGCAATCAAAAGCATAAGGTGTTAGTTTTAAGTTTCCTGTTAGTTTTTCAGGTAACAAATTTGTTGGCATATTAAAAAAACCAAAAAAAAAACCTTATGTTTACCCCTTGACTGCCAGGAAAGACTTAAGAGCATTGCTTTTTTTTATTGTTTCAGCATTTTTTGGAAGCCAAGGTTAAGATATAGAATTCCTAATCCCAAGCCTGATATAAATACTAGTAGTACGCTCAGGAAAACTTTCATATTTTATGTATTAAAATTAAGTGTAATTTTTTTTACTAACTTTTTTATATCAAGTTATTTTATTATAGATAAAACATGTTTTATGCTTTTGGGCATTTAGCTGTGATTTTGTTTGGTAGCATTTTGTGCAGTTTCAAAAACTGGAGATGAATGTAATCTATAATAATTTAATAAAATGCATTGGATTGATTTGTCAGCGATTCCCTTCAGTGAGATACAGAAAAGACAGCTTGTTAAAACCCACAGTACTGTTCAAAAGTGAGCTGAAATTGTACAATTTTGCTGTGTTGCTATAGCTGTGATGTCACATGATACTAACACGTGATTGGTTGTTGTGTGTTTCAGATCTAAGCCTGTCGTTAAGCACAAAGAAACAACGAGACTCCCACAACCTTCAGTGAGAATAAAGGATTCAGTTGAACAGATTAACACAGACTTTGGTCTGGTGTCCTTCTTGTGTACAAAGGCTGCTAATAAAAAAAGGAGAAAAAAAAGATACATAAGTGTTATTTAATAAGATGTGAGATGCAGAGCTGCTACTAGCACTTCAATTTCAAGATTCAGCTGCCATTCATTGTGCTTGATGCACATGTTTCTGCACAGTGCATTTAGACAATACAAGAAGAGAATCCAAAACGGCTGCGGGGGAACCTTCACCAAACATGCCTACAGAAACACTACAGACAGGTAGCATGGGGAAACCTGTTAGCCCAGCAGTTACTTTCACATCTGCTGTCCCTCTTCGTATATTGAACAAAGGACCTGACTATTTTCGCAGGCAGTCAGAACCTAATCCCAAAAGGCTCAGCGCAGTGGAGAGACTAGAAGCTGATAAGGCAAAATATGTCAAGAGCCAAGAGGTTATCAATGCCAAACAAGAGCCTGTGAAGCCAGCAATTCTTGCAAAGCCTCCTGTTTGCCCTGGAGCTAAGAGAGCTTTGAGTAGCCCGACCATGAAAATGTTTAACAACAATGTAAAGACTGAAAGCTGTGTACAAAGAGAGAATTTAAAGCTAGAGATACTTAAAAACATTATTAATAGTTCTGAAGGATCTAGTACTGGTTCTGTGCATAAGCAAAGTTCAAGAAACTGGCCTCCAGGTAAGTCTGATTCAGTTGACCTTAACCGGCATTCGTTTGCTGAATCCTTAAAGGTCTTCAGCACTCAAGGTCATGTCAACTCTCAAGACAGCAATTCAAACATCAGCAGAAGGCTTTTGGAGAAGTCAAAGGACACTTTTCTGCATGTTTCCCACAGTTCTTCAGACATTAGGAAAGTTACCAATTTGAAACAGATAAAAGCAATACCATGCAGCAGTTCAGCCCCACCCTTACCTCCAAAACCTAAACTTTCTACACTCACAACTCTAAAATCACCGGAGAACGAGATGTGCGAATCTGGATGTGGAGTAAGTCGCAGACCCTCACTTCAACGTTCCAAATCCGATTTAAGTGACAGATACTTTCGTGTTGATGCTGATGTTGAGAGATTCTTTAATTATTGTGGACTGGATCCTGAGGAGCTTGAAAATCTTGGAATGGAAAATTTTGCAAGGGCTAATTCCGATATAATTTCTCTAAACTTTCGCAGTGCAAGCATGATCAGCTCAGACTGTGAACAGTCTCAGGATAGCAACAGTGACATTAGAAATGATGACAGTGCCAATGACCGCGTGCCATATGGCATTTCTGCAATAGAAAGAAATGCCAGAATTATAAAATGGTTGTACAGCATTAAGCAAGCTAGAGAGTCACAGAAGGTATCACATGTGTGAGAGAGCCAGCTATAACTTAAAGAAACTGTACCGTTGTCTGTGAATATTCAGTTGTGAAGGGTTGTAAAAGTCTACTTGAAGTCTTGTAAACTTTTCGAACTGCTCTATGTTGCTTGTTGTGCAATGTTTTCAAGTTGCATGCCTGTCAACACGTGAACTGACCTGGCTTCCACTTGAACAATGACTACAAAGCCTATTTAAATATGTTCCTCACTATCTGCCAAAAGTTTAAGACCAAGTAAAGTTAGAGGCTTTGTTTTAATGTTAAATTTGTTTACATGACAATGAAAGGTAGACATTGGTCATAATATTCATTATTATTTTCACTTATATTCTTTGGTAACAGTATTTTTTTGGTTAATACTTTTTAGGGAAATCGTTGCTTTAAAATATTTAAAACAGATTGGTAGTAATATGTAATGCAAAGGTTGTATTTGCAAACTCATTTCATAACGTCTTTTTTTTTTTTCCCCCATCAGGACAATCTCTAAAGTACTTTTTTTTTTTTTTCTTGTTGCTGTTTTGTTTTCTTAATAATTAATGGTATAACCATTCCTTATAATACAGAAACAAATGTATAGATGCGTTAGTATGGTATAACCAAGGAAAATATATTTTTGTATGTATTTTGTGTTTCCTAGTCTTAAACTTTTGACAAGAACAATGAGAACCAGTGTATAACTTACGTAAGTTGCCTTTTACTGAGCAAATCATTGCAACTCGATTTTATGTTTTTTTTTAAACATATTAAAGAGATTGTGAACAGAAAATGGAAATCTACAGCCATATCAGTATAAAGGAATTCTATTCAAAAAAAGCCTCCGAGCTGAAATTTAGCTGAAAGAACTATATTTGTTGTCTTGCATAATACATCTTGGTCTATCAGTGTTTTTTCCACTTGAGAATATTGTTGTGATAACAAAAGTAGCTACATTTCATTTCTCATGGCAGCTTTGTGCTGCATGTTGGGGTTTTTTTCCCTCTTTTTGTCTTCCCAATGGGCAAGTAACTGGTTTTCTATCATGCAGGTCATTTTTTTTAATTGGAATCTGCTGGAACACATATTTAAAGTACCGTGGTTCAGAATTGTCTCAGAACTTTTGTGAACTTCATCAGGCCGAAATAAAAACCTTTTTTTATTGGTGTAAATGCTGTAATGATTTGTACATACTTCATTTGCTATTGAATCTTTGGGGGGAAAAAGTGTTATGCTAATAAATAGCTCTTGTTTCAATTAAGGAGTTGTGTGGTTTATATTCTACCAAAAACATATACATGTAGAAAAACCTTTATCTAAACTGCTTGGGACCGGAAAAGGTTTGGATTTCTGAATAGTTGTATATTTTCATCTGTAAAATTGGACAGCTTGGAAAGAGGATGGGACTAAATGTAAGAAGCAAAATCTAAAGTCACTTACGCAAAATTTACATGTCAAAATGCAGCTTATACATGCAACCTAAAGAAATTTTAAATAATTTTTAATGCTTTTGTATACATAGTTCTATCAGAAAGATAGTACAGTTCTGTAATCAGAAAGGAAGTAGTTATTTTTTTTAAATAAATATACACTAGCATTTGTATGTTAGAGCACAAAAAAACACAGGCAGGACAGATTTTGACTTACTGGCGGAGGAAAATGGTAACTTTTAATAATTAATATTTTTAAAAAAAAAATAAAATCAGGATTTTGGAATTCTGGATTTAGGGGTTTGTGCCTGTATTGTACAGCCCTTGTAGAATGTTGCTTCATTCTCTCTTGTTTCTGTTTAGAGCAATCTAAGATATTACAATAATGAAGCTTATGCACTTACAGTCCTATATATGTTAACCCTGTATCGGTGCAAGGAGTCTCAGTGAGTTTAACATTTCTAATCTTTAAATCCTTTCAATACACTATCTGCTCGTGGACTGGAAGGGACATATCAGATCCATCAGCCAATAGATCAGATCAATCAGCCAATAGGGTTCAAGCCGATATTGTCACATCAGTCTAATTGTTAATAACAAATGATGAGTCAAACGTTGTTATTCAAATACATATCATACTAGTGCATAAGGGCCAAACAGTTATTATAACAATTTTTTTTTTCACTTCATGTTAGAGCACTTTCAATTATGTTATTTCAAGTGCTCAAATCACAAGCCCAAATTTTTGCAATAACAAGCGTTTGCACAAATTAGGGATTACATATAAAATGGTATTGTACAAACTGAAATTTAAAGTTTAAAAAGAAAAAAATTAAACTGTAGATGCAAAATGGATGGATCTGATACGTCAACTTCGGTCCACGAGCAGATAGTGTAAATTAGGTGTCTTTGAGAAAGCGACTAAGCAAAACGCGTCAGGGTGTGCTGGCTGGGATACAGTGTTTCAAATTATGAGTGAATTCACACTTAAACTTTTTAACTTTGTATACAATAAAGATTGAGCTATTTTAAACTCACTGAGGGCTCGATGATCTAAAGGTCTCTGGGCTATCAAGATTATTAAGGAATGCTCATCCTTCTATTACCCTGTTGGAATGATCTAAAGCTGCTAATGGGCACATACTGCATTTTCGTATTGGGTGGAGATATGGACATTATAAAAGTGCACAATAAAATATGTATTTCTCTTGTAAGATGTATCGAGTCCACTGATTCATCCATACTTGTGGGATATTCTCCTTCCCTACAGGAAGTGGCAGAGAGAGCACCCACAGAAGATCTGTCTATATAGCTCCTCCCCTCACTGCCATAAC
>CAJPDP010932519.1:0-12112 GCA_905336975.1 Bombina variegata variegata
GCGGTTAGAGGATGTGACGTCACGCCAAGCTGGATGCCGATGTTAAGCCAAACAAGGATACGGAGGAAGAGCTTCACTTAGGAGACAGCTTCAATGAAGTTACTGGTGGTGAATCTCTAGAACTGCAGATGAGGACTTAAGGTAGACAATAGTTACGAACTTAATAAGCAAAATTCGAGATGAGAGGATAAATAACCTCAGGCAATCAATCTTCAATGTGGCTCAGAATGGTAATGAAACAATACCAAGCAAAAATTGAACTGAGAATGAAGCTTAAATAGCCATGGAGAAAAAGGGGCAATTAGGAATACCTTAAAGGTGCAGTGATTTGAGAATAGTGAATTAATAACAAGAACCAAATGTAAGGTAATTGTCACAGAACCCCCCCCCCCCAAAAGGAACAACTCCGGGGTTCATGGTTTAGGCCTATTAGGATGATATTGATGGAATTGCGACACAAGTCGCGGAGCTGAAAAAAATCGTTGCGGGCTCCCAGGAATCCTCCTTGGGACCAAAGCCTTTCCATTTCACTAAATACAAAAAGAAAGTGCACTACGCGTCTTGATAAAGGTCTAGGATAGACCGAAACGCGTCAACTTGAATATCCTGGGAATGTTTGTTATTTGAGAAGAACACACCACTCCCTTGTTTTGGATGCTGACACCTCTAACCTTTGGCTAAGAAACTTTAACACCTTAGGATTCACCGTTTGCTGTTATTTTGACTTTCTGTAAATTGATCCCCCCTTTTTGACTTTCTTTGGAATTTTTTAACACAGTGTTCACAGATTTATAGATTATACAGATTATTGTTTGGATTTTGACCATCACATGGAATATGCACTATTGATGTAATTTGCATCACCATCATTGATTTTGTATTTGTATTTTATTAATTGTATTTTATTAATTGTTTTTTTATCACCATTCACATCGCTACTACACATGAATTGTCATCATAAATGAATTGTTAGTACACTATCCCACTTACTATTTATTTATCAAACAACTTAACTAGTTATTAACTACTTTTTTAAGACATTTGTTATTAAACACATAGTTGCAGCATCACACATAGTTGCAGTCATCATTTCCGAATTTATCGCCACGTCCAGAATTTACCCACTTTGCCGGTCACCTGTCCAAGAGACATCCAATTGTTTTTAAACTACATTGTTTAATTCATTGTAGCATTGTAATATATTGTATTTTTAATTGTTGCTTATGTTTTATGGTTTATGTTTGTAATTTACATGGATCCATGTCTATCTGTATGTATAAATACATTTTAATCTTATACTTATTGGGTAGTTCTAAATTTATTCAGACCCAGCCTCATTTGGCGCTTTGGTATTAATTTAACATTTCACTAGACACTGCAGTTGACCTCTACATTTCCGAGAATCTAGAATAGAATGAACTTCATACTCCAGATCAGGGTCACAAGGAGCTGCAAGTTCTCTGGAACCAGTAAGTGGATCCCTGATAGTGCTGTATGGTTTCAACAAGGAAACATGGAAGGTTGTATAAATATGATAAGAGGAGGGTAACTGCAAGGTCACAGCATTGTCGTTTACAACCTTAGAAACAGCAAAAGGTCCAACATAACGGAAACTTAATTTTTTAGAGGGGGTTTTGAGTTTTAGATGTTTGGTGGATAACCATACTAGGTCTCCTATTTGATAATTAGGAGCTGGTCTCCTCCTGAGGTCATAATATCTTCGCCTATCCTGTGCGAATTTTATGTTTTATTTGAGAACTTCAAAATTCTGAGTAAGAGTGTTTGTTAAATACCCAAGCAATGGGTTAGAGGGCTGTTGAACTGTTAAGAAATGGAAAGTCGGATGATAAGCATAATTAGAAAAAAAAGGAGTTTGTTTAGTGGAGGAGTTAGTGGAGTTGTTGAAAGCAAACTCAGCAAATGAGAGCAATTTAGACCAGTTATCCTGTTGGGCAGTGCAAAAACAATGCAGATATTGCTTGAGCCACTGATTGGTGCGTTCTGTTTGCCCATTTGTCTGAGCGTGATATGAAGTGGACAACCTCTGTTGTATGCCTAAGGATCTACATAATTCTTTCCAAAATCTGGAAGTAAATTGTGTTCCTCTGTCGGATATAATGCTATGTGGTAGACCATGTAATTTAACTGCATTGTGGATGAAGAGATTTGCTGTTTGTGAATCAGTAGGTAAAGATGTGTAGGGAATAAAATGTGCCATCATTTTTGTCAGAATATCCACTATGACTAGGATTGTAGTTTTGTTTCCTGATTTTGGGAGATCAACAATGAAGTCCATATATATATCTGACCAGGGACGTGAAGGTATAGGTAGTGACATTTCCAAACCATAGGGATAAGCCTTTTCCGTCTTGGTGATGGCACAGATGGCACGGGACTTTACGTAATCCTGCATATCTTTTGATACAATAGGCCACCAAAACTGTTTCTTAACTAATTGATAGGTCTTATCCTCACCTGGATGACTAACTAATAAGAATCATGTAGATTAGACAATACCGCCTGTCTTAAACTTTTTGGTACATAAATCAGATCTTGGTAAGAATACAATCCGTTATGTAATTTTACTAAAGAGTTTCTTGGTAGCTCAGGATCCTTCTCTTGAGAAGTCATAAATGATTGGTGGAAAAAGTGGAGCTAGGAACTGGTGTGGGGGAATGATTGAACTTGGAGTTTGATAGTAATGAGGCCTGTCTATCATTCGTGACAGGGCATCGGCCTTATCATTTTAAACCCCTGGGAGGTAAGTAATAATGAAGTTAAATCGTGAAGAAAATAAACTCCATCGAACCTGCCGGGAGGAGAGAATCTTATTAGATCTAAGATATTGTAGATTTCTATGGTCTGAATATATGAGTATTGGTGTCTCTGTACCTTCGAGTAAATGCCTCCAATTTGTGAGCGCTGATTTAATGGCTAGTAGTTCTTTTTCACCTATTGGGCAATTTAATTCTGCAGAATTCATGAACCTAGAATAAAATGCCACCGGATGAATTGGATGAAGAAGACTCTTCCTCTGTAATAAAATTGCTCCTAAGGCAAAGTCTGACGCATCCACCTCCAATATATACTGAAGTGATGGATCAGGGAACTGTAAGATAGGAGCTGAGGTGAATACCTTTTTTAAATGATTAAAGGCCTTGTTTGTCTGTTCTGTCCATCTAAAAGGGATGTTTGAATTTTAAGTCAATTCAGTTATAGGTTTACAAATCTGAGCAAAGTTTTTTTTTATAAATTTCCTATAGAAATTAGCAAACCCTAAAAACTGTTGTACATGTTTTTTGGAAGAGGGTGTTTTCCAATCAGTAATGGCCTTCATTTTGTTATCCTCCATCTCAATGCCATCAGGGGTAATGTTATATCCCAGAAAGGTGATACTATCTGTGTTGAAGACACACTTTTCTAATTTTGCATATAAAGCATGCTGTCTTAAATGGGATAAAACAGTTGTTACATGGTTAACATGATCATCGTAAGTCTTGGAATATATAAGAATATCGTCCAAGTAAATTACTAAATATACATCAAGTAAGTCAATGAATATATCAGTATGAAATTACTGAAAGGTTGCTGGAGCATTTGAGAGACCAAAAGGCATCACGGTATACTCAAACAGTCCGCACCATGTGCGAAAGGCTGTCAACCACTCATCTCCCTCTCTGATTCTCACGAGGTTGTAGGCATCACGCAGATCTAATTTGGTGTACATTTTTGCACCTTGCAACCTTTCAGTGAGCTCAGGTATAAGTGGAAGTGGGTATCTGTTTTTCTTAGTTCTATTGTTTAGTTCTCGGTAATCTATAATGGGTCGGAGGGAGTTGTCCTTGTTGCGGACAAAGAACATTCCAGCCCCAGCTGGAGAAGTGGAATGTCTAATAAAACCTTTCTTTAAATTGTCATCGAGATACTGTTTTAGATGGTTCAACTGAGTCTCAGATAGAGGGTATATATGGCCAAATGGAATACTAACCCCAGGTGATAATTCAATGGGGCAGTCATACCTTCTATGTGGTGGTAATATGGTTGCTTCCTTGGCATCAAAGACATCCTTAAATTGTTTATATATAGCTGGTAATTAATTCTTAGGGGTATGAAGTAGTGCAGAAAGTACCAAGCAGTTAGACTTACAGAAGTCTGAGGTGAAATTGAGCGTTGAACTAGACCAGTCAATGGATGGCTGATGCTTTTTAAGCCAACTTAATCCTAATACTATCGGAAATATGGGTGAAGATATTACATCAAATGTGAGAGTTTCACTATGATGTAAGTGTGTGACCTTGAGTGGAATTGTGTTGTGTGTTATTGGCCCTGAACTTAACTCATTACCGTCAATAACCCTGGCAATAAGAGATTCAATTTTCTTAATCATAGGTATTTTATTAGATTGAACAAGGGAAAAATCAATGTAATTGGTACAGGCACCTGAATCAATCACAGCGTCACACTTCACCTGATGCTGTTCCCACTGTAAAGAAAGAGGTAAACGAATATAAGGGGTTTGGTTATGTGAGGTATTAATATTTGGTAAAAATATCTGAGTCTTACCCTTATTCTGTCTATGAAGTAAGGGACATTCTTTTACTGAGTGTGAGATAGCTGCACAATACATGCATAACTTGAGAAATATTCGTCTTTGTTTCTCTTCCTGAGAAATAGGACCTTTAATAAACCCAATCTCCATTGGTTCTTCATTTACCTTAGATGTAGAGAGTGAAGACTGGGGAACCGTAGGTTTTTTTGGAATATTATTGCTGGTAAACCTCTCCTTTCTCTAATTCTTCTGTCAACCGAAATTGAAAAAGACATGAGATTCTCCAAAGTCTCTGGCATCTCAGTTCTTGCTAACTCATCCTTCACTGACTCAGATAACCCAATTCTGAACTGATTTTTTAGGGCAGAATAGTTCCATAACGTATCCTGGCTCCATCTTTTAAAATCGGCTACATAGTCTTCTACCGACCTTTTCCACTGTCTCAGAGATAGTATAGATGCTTCTGAAGTGGCTTGTTTGTTTGGATCTTCATATAATAATGACATAGCTTCCATAAACTGAGGTAGAGAATTAAGAATTGGATGGTCATTTTCAAAAAATGAATTAGCCCAAGCCCTAGGATCTCCTTGGAGGAAGGAAATTGTAGTGAGCACTTTTATGCGGTCTGTAGGGTAGGTTTTGGGCTTTAGTGCAAATAGCAAGTTGCAAGCATTCTTGAATTCTCTGTAAGATGCTCTATTACCGTTTAATTTGTCAGGTAGTCCAACTGTTGGATCAGTGGAATAGGTGGTTTTAAATGCTCATTGATGTATTTCTTTAGTTGATCATTTTCTTGTGGCAACTCTCTCACGTGTTGTGTTATTACATCAACCCTTTGTGACAAGTTAATGACATGGGTGTGTAAATCAGCTGGATTAATTTTTAGGGCTTGGTATTCTGTTACAGCGTGGTTACCTTGTGGTTACCTTGTGATGATCTGCGTATAATCATATAAGTGTTGGAATCAGAACTACTGATTTATATAGTGAGATATTTTAGCACAGGAATAAATCTTAGTAATACCTCTTCAAGATCATTGCAAATAACACTCATGTATTTGATTATGTAACTACTGCTCTTTAGAGGTGGTTTATACGTTGTTCAACTATATACATTGTTTCACTTTAATTATGTCTGGAAGTAAAATGTAACAATGAGTGAGCGATTTTATATCTCCGGTTTAGAGAAGAGGATACCTTAAAGTTAGTTAAGAATTACTAATAAGGAGCTTTAAAATACTCGAGGTTCTTGATATCAATACTGTGGACAAATAAGGAAATGCGCAATAAGTATTTTCAGAGTAAAAAGTCTCCACAATGAGCTTACCGTTTAAGCTGACAAGCAGGAACGCTGAACTGCTAAGCGGTTAGAGGATGTGACGTCACGCCCAGCTGGATGCCGATGTTAATCCAAACAAGAATACAGAGGAAATCCTCAACTCCGTAACAGCTTCACTTAGGAGACAGCTTCAATGAAGTTACTGGTGAATCTCTAGAACTGCAGATGAGGACTTAAGGTAGACAATAGTTACGAACTAAATGAGCAAAATTTGAGATAAGAGGATAAATAACCTCAGGCAATCAATCTTCAATGTGGCTCAGAATGGTAATGAAACAATACCAAGCAAAGATTGAACTGAGAATGAGGCTTAAATAGCCATGGAGAAAAAGGGGCGTTTAGGAATACCTTAAAGGTACAGTGATTTGAGAATAGTGAATTAATAACAAGAACCAAATGTAAGGTAATTGTCACACTTTTCAAGATAAATTTGGATTACAAAAGTTTCACGTTACACATATTAATGATGTTTACCTTAAAGTGATTGTAAACTTTAACTAATCAAATGCCAAATATGTAATATTTGACATTAAAAAAAGTATATGTGTACTTTTTTGCTAAAAACTTTCCATGAAAATGGTTAAATCTATGCATATAGTAATGCTTCTTTTACAAAGCTATGCCGACCCACTTGGATGTACTCTTTTTTTTTTTAAGACAATTCCAATGAACATCCAATCAGTGTTTGTTTCATATGACACTCTTAAAGTCCAGCCCTTTGAAAGCCCCTTGGAAGCCTATGTAGAGAGTGGATAGGACTGTTCTCTTTGTCAAAGCCCAAAAGAGGAAATGAAGGGGGGCAGAAGAATAGAAGATACCAAGTAGGATTTTAAATCTTTTCTTATAAAATATATACTGTATACACTTAAACGTTATGCAGTTTTGTTTGTACACTAATATATTTTTCATTGCAATGTTCTTAAAGTCTGAAATATACCATATATACTGATTTAGTTTTAGGTATATTTTCAAACTATTTTGCCTGCTCTTTATACCTTAATATGTAGTAATGAGAAATGATCCTTTTGGACAATGTTCGGCAGGGGTAAAATTATAGTTTGTACTGTGTAAATGCGGTGCTATTTCTCATTTAGTGTTTTCGATTGATTTCAATGGGAGATGGAAATAGTAAACCACAGGCAATATTTATGAAGTGCAAAGTGAGAACATAGCGGCAGTGTAAACTGCCAAGAGACGTCAAGCATTAAATGGGAAAAATGAACACTTTACTGCAGACGATAATTCATGTAAATACAGTTAAAGTTTTCTTTTTCATTTCTCAACCACAATGACATACTGACTATTATTTGCAAAGGAAACATTAAGGCCTAGATCCTATGAAAGTCACTATAACTGAGCCTCTGTGAGCCACTAAGCACATCAGATTTGTCATAGCAACACAATTTTAGTGTCTAAATCATACTCACACAACACCACAATGTATGCAAGGTCCTAAATAATAGGATTTGGTGGGGAATGAGAGTATATATGAATACTGAGGGTCAGATAAGCAGTTAATGTTAAAATTCTGTTACTTAGGGTCTGTCACAATACTTAAAGGGACATTAAACACTAAATACATTTTATGAGCATAGTATTGAGGTTATTCCCTGCCTCTATATAGTCATCTACCTTAACATGTAACTTATATTCTTATATACTGTGAAATGACAGCTGAATTTCTTGCACTACAGTGCAGTTTTAATACAAAAATACTGTACATCCCTAAAGATGTCTGTAATAACAAAACATATTGCCGTCTGCGTGCACAGTTGGAATGACCAGTTTTTCAGCACTATGTTACCATAACTACATGAGGCCTTGATTACAAGTGTAGCTTAAAAATGGTAGTGCCATGGTGCATTAATATTGCTAGAGCCCAATTCATAGTACTTTCATTTTAATTCTGAATTTGAAGTTGATAAATTGCTAGTATTAGAGCAAAAGCACTGGGTGCGCTAACATCTATCTGTCTGTATCTATCTATCTTGTTAACAGTGGTATTAAGTTATATGGTATATTACAAGGTGTTGGAATGTGTATTTGTATTGTATGTATGTATGTGTGTGTGTGTGTGCACATGCATATATACATACATATATACATACATACACATATCATCTTTGAGCCCTTCGCAGTCCAACACCTTTTCATATACCATATCCCTTTATATCATTCTAAAAACATTTATTTTAATAGTAAACAAATATATTCCTTTTAATATGTATGAATATGAGTAAAATATTTTATTTTAATATGTTAACGTGCTTTTATATATTTTTATTTTAGCCCTAACCCTACTTCAGCTCTCCATTCTAGCTAACTGTTTTGTCACTATTACATGCTGTGTTCAAACCCAACACATAACTCAACACTTTAGCGCAATAGTGCTATCCATCGAAAGTATAGGATGCTCTAAAAAAAAATGTTAGCTGTGCTAACAGTCTCTGGTAAAACATTTTTACCATTCACTTGCAATACCAGATAGTGTGCTGCACCTGCGATCATGGTCTGGGTCAATTTCTACTAGTCATTTTGCCAACTGGGAAATAATATTTATTTAAAATAGTATTTAATGGGGAAAATAAAGACAGATTATTAAAATAGTTTTTGAGAGGCAACTGTTTTTTTAATTTCTGTCTCTGTTTCAATATATGCCCTAATTTACACTAGGGGCCAGATTAAGAGTGGAGCGCTATCTTAACATGCACCCATAAAGGGGCAAATTTGTAAGTTTACGGGCACAAGTTAACTAACCAGCCATTACAAGTGGTTGGTTAATGTGACCCGAGCTTGCAGTTTCCCTTTGTGCTAGAAATCATTTACCAGAGATCAGATCTCTGATTAATCAAAGAAAGTTGCCCCAATTTCCCCCAAAATAAAGAGTAGTAGTAACAAAAAATATGAGCATTTATATTAAAAAAATAAATAAAAAATGCACAAAGCACTTAAAAGGTTAAAGTAAGGGAATGTGGGGTGTTAGCAGAAAACGGCACTGGGGGACTGTGTTTTCTCTATAAATATATATGTACATGCTTTTAATTTATATGTGTGTGTGTATATATATATATATATATATATATATATATAAACTCATAAACAAATAAGCATATGCATATTTATTTATTACTGCCCAATGCTGCACGATTTGCGCCAGGTTGTTTGCCGTGTCTGTTGGCATGAAAACGAGTTTCCCATTAAAGCCTATAGAAATGTGCTCTTGTGAGTGCTTGACTACTGGGCAATGCAAACGCGAGGTTGTGTTAACATTGCACTGCACTTGTAATATTAGCACACATTTACTTGCGCTGGTATTACTGAGTGGGGCACAAGTATCGCTCTTGAGTAACCAAAGTATTGCGCTCCACTCATAATTTAGCCCATAATCTGTCAATTCCATTAAATTGATCAGTATTGCTTCAGACTTGAGAAAGGAATGAATTCTTCTGAAAGCTTGTCAACTTATAAATGTATAGTTAGTCCAATAAAAATGTATCATTGCTCAATGAAAAACTTATTTTGGTATCTAAATCACTGAACTACCACTATCAATAAACAGGCATGTTTTTTTTTTTATCAGTATGGAAACTTTCAAAAGATTGTTAAAGGCTATAATATTAACTTTACTTTCAACTAATAGGCAAAATCAATTTTAACTAAATTATCAAATAGCTTACTGTTTCTAATAAAATCATCTGTCTGGATTTTTATCTCATAATTAAAATAAACTTAGGTAAATTATAATATTAATTTTCCAATTAATGTGATATGCTTCATGAGATTCTGTAATTAACAAGAATGTGTTTTGGTATATAGCTTAATGAGTAATAATATTAAAGAACACATTTTTAAGATTAAAATTTAAATACAGTTGGTCAGTATTACGTTCCTAGACAAGAATACATCAATGGAAGAGCTTCTTTTGTGATTATGTTATAACTATAACTTTGCAACTAGTAAAAGAGTAAAAGTATTTACCCAAGCATTTATTTAAATAACAAGTGTATATCATTGTATTGTAATTGATTTAAATGTGCATTAAAGGGACAGTAAGCCAAAATAAATATTTCATGATTCAGATAGGACATGCAATTTTAAACAACTTTCCATTGTAATTTTAGGGGAAGATTTAACAAAGTGCGAGCGGACATGATCCGCTGTAGCGGATCATGTCTGCCGCACATCGATAAATGCCAACATTATACGCTGTCAGCATTTATCATTGCACAAGCAGTTCTGGTGAACTGCTTGTGCAATGCCGCCCCCTGCACATTCACGGCCAATCGGCCGCTAGCAGGGGGTGTCAATCAAACCGATCCTATGCGGATAGCTGTCCGCTGCCTCAGATGGGGCATACAAGTTAAGGAGCAGCGGTCTTAAGACCGCTGCTTCTTATCTCCTGTTTCTGTTGAGCCTGAAGGTTCGCGCGGAAACAGTTACATTCAGGGCCATACGGCCCTTGTTAAATCGGCCCCTTTTATCTAATTTGATTTGTTCTTTAGATATCCTTTGATGAAAAGCATATGCACAACATCAGCAATGCACTGCAGGGAACTAGCTGGTGATTGGTGGCTGCACATATATGCTTCTTGTCTTTGGTTTGCCTAAACTGTTAAAGGGACAGTCAACACCAAAATGTTTGTTGTTTTAAAAGATAGATAATCCCTTAATTACACATTCCCCAGTTTTGCATAACCAACAGAGTTATAATAATACATGTTTTACCTCTTTAATTACCTTGTATCTATGCCTCTGCAGGCTGCCTCCTTATTTCAGTTCTTTTGACAGACTTGCATTTTAGCCAATCAGTGCTCACTCCTCAGTAAATTCACACGCATGAGCTCAATGTTATCTATATGAAACACATGAACTAACTCCCTCTATTGTGAAAAACTGTCAAAATGCATTAAGATTAGAGGAGGCCTTCAAGGTCTAAGAAATTAGCATATGACACTCCTAGGTTTAGCTTTCAACTACGAATACCAAGAGAACAAAACAAAATTGGTGATAAAAGTAAATTAGAAAGTTGTTTAAAATTACATGTCCTATTTGAATCATAAACTTTTTTTTGGACTTGACTGTCCCTTTAAGCTAGCTTTCATCAGTTGATAGCCGCTCCTTCAACAAAGGATATCAAGAAAATTAAGCAAATTTGATAACAGAAGTAAATCAGAATGTTGTTTAAAAGTGTTTGATCTATCTGGTTCTAAAATATAAAAGAAAGATTTTGAGTTTCATGTCCCTTTAAACTGCTGGGTACACATACAATATCATGGTTACTGCCCACCATGGTATTGTTTTGCCTCATATTTTAACCCATTGTTGATGCCAGTTGACAAAATTGCCTCTTTATACTAGGCTCTTGATACACACATATTGCTGCATATGACAGAATCAGTGAGCTTTCGAAGATCAATTATGTTGCTGGCTTTTTGACAGCTTGCTTGCATTTTGGGTTAGCTTGCACAAAAGAAAGCAGAAGAGTTACATTTTCCAGTTTATTTACACAATATACAAGTTATATAACAGATTTAAAAAACAACAACTCAGGAATAATATAGAGAAATTCAGCAAAATAAAATCACTGCAAAAATGTACAGCTCTTGCTCTGTATTGTGCATGCTAAACTGAAGTACATGATATGGCTTGTCAAGAAGGCAACAATATCACTGATCTGTGAGTGTGCACTGTTTCTGTACAGGGTACACGTTGTCATGAACCAGTCCTCCAGACGAAAAAAGAAGAGGTCTGGGAGTCATTCTGCTCGACAGGGATGTGCGGGGATTTGAACCCATGGCTCTGTGCTTACTACTCTGTTTACTTGTGTGTTGAGCCCCAGCCAGTTCTAGCACTCTGGGAATTTCAAATGCAATATCATGCAACTTTAAAAAACTGCCAAAGCTGTATTTGTCTAATTGTATTTTCACCTCTGCAAAACACAAGTGCTCTCAAATTTGGTTATACTCTGAGCCAATCCTGTGCAAAACCTCCCTATTTAAAGGGACAGTACACCGTAAAATTGTTTTTATATGAATGTATTTTCAATAACTTGCATTTTTCAGTTTATTTGTGTATATAAAGAAGCTGGTTTTGTGCTTTTAAACCACAGCCTATTACAATGGGTTGAGCTTCAGGTAATATCAGATCTCATTATGTTATCACTTTTATGTACACAGACTTGCTTCCTTAACTTATATTTGTCTAGAAAACCAAAGCTCAATAATT
>CAJPDP010932696.1:0-10094 GCA_905336975.1 Bombina variegata variegata
AGGCAGCAGTCTGGATGGGTTCGCAGGAAAACTTTTCCTGCATCTCCAGACTCTAACTTTCATCAATACTCTCACTGAGAGGTTGACACGATTACTTAAAACTCCAGTCCTTTCTTGAAGGGAACATACCCATTACAGGACTATCCAAATCTTATGACACTTCTCTGCCACCTCCTATAGTGATGAAAGGCAAAGAATGACTTTGGGATAGGGGAAGTGGGAGGGATATTTAAGACTTTGGCTGGGGTGTCTTTGCCTCCTCCTGGTGGCAAAGTGTTGTATTTCCCAACAGTAAGGAATGAAGTTGTGGACTCTCCCTGCCTTATGAAAGTAAACAACAACTACAAAAAAATAAAAATAAAATGGTAACGACAACTTCAAATTTGGTATCATTCGTCTATGGACTTGTGGATTCTGGGGCGATTGTGGTCGCCCACTTGCAGTTATCACGATATCTTCAGCTTTGCTGGGTGCAGACACCCAGTCTGTTTTAAGTTTCCCTCTTATTTTTTAAGTTTACTATGCTATTTATCGATCGTTTATATAATCGACACACATGATTGTATATAAGTCTCTACTTTTTTGTACACCTTTTGATCTATTAATAAAGTTTATTTTGAAGAAAAAAATTAAGTTATAGATTATTTATTTTTAAGTGATAGGATGTAAATCTGCCTACTTCATTTGTCTGCTTCTCCAGCATCAGTACTGATTCAGTCCTTGACAGACAAAGTGATTTTTTGTATTTCTGCCTGAGAATAAAGTCAAACTTGTTACTGCAGTCTAAAACATTGACCTCCTGTAAATAGGTAAAGGGGCCAAATTATCAAGGGCCGAATGGCCCCTGATCCCCCTGTTTCCGCGAGAGCCTTCAGGCTCGCCGGAAACAGGAGTTTAGAAGCAGCAGTCTTAAGACCGCTGCTCCTTAACTCGTCCGCCGCTTCTGAGCGGCGGACAGCAATCAGCCTGATCGAATACGACCGGGTTAATTGACACCCCCTGCTAACGGCCGATTGGCCACGAATCTGCAGGGGGCGGAATTGCACAAGCAGTTCACCAGAACTGCTTGTGCAATGTCAAATGCCGAAAGCGTATGCTGTCGGCATTTAGCGATGTCGGGCAGACATGATTCGCTACAGCAAATCATGTCTGCCTGCCATATGATACTTTGGCCCCATAGGGGTATATTTATCATAGTGTGAGAGGACATTATACAATGTAGCGTATCATGTCAGCTGCACATCGACAAATGCCGACAGCATACGCTGTCAGCATTTATCATGGCACCAGCAGTTCTTCTGAACTGCTGGTGCAATGCCGCCCTCTGCAGATTCACGGCCAATCGGCCGGTAGCAGGGGGTATCAATCAACCCGATCGTATTCAATCGGGTTGATTTCTGTCCGCCGCCTCAGAGCAGGCGGAGAAGTTATAATCTTGACTGCATTTTATCCTACTCTTTGTTACCTTTTTGCCTCATAGTGTTTATGACACATGCACACCCCAGAGCCTTCTTAAAGGGACATTCCAGTCAAAATATAAATGCACATAGTTGAATTACATCTCTGAATATAAACATATTTGCAATATACATGTATTAGCAAAAAAAGCTTCCAGTAAAAGTTATTACTATTTTAATGTTAGCATTTTTCTCTGCATGTGCATGTGAAGCATAACAAAATATTTTTGGTTCACCATTATTTAAATACTGCAGTTGCTCAAAGCATTAGAGGGGCTTGTATCATAGTAGCAATAAACAAATTGATTGGTGCATATTTAAATACACTTTTGAAACAGCTGTAACTTTAATTAAAAGCATGTTTGCTAACACATGTATATTACAAAAATGCCTTTATTCAAAACTGAAATGCATTCATGTGAATTCTAATTTTGGCTGGAATGTCCCTTTAAGTATACTCTCATGGAAAGAGGCCACGTTTCAACCAAGTATACTTAAAGAAATAAATAAATTTGATTGCAGAAATATATTTTTTTTCTAAAGCAGTGTATTATCTAAATCATGAAAGATTTTAGTATTGGTTATACATTATGTATGCAAAACCATAAGGGCTAGATTACAAGTGGAACGCTAATTTATCTCATGCCCGCAAACGGAAATAGGCCATTTACAGGGGAGCAATAAAAAAAAACAGCCATTACAAGTGGCTGGTTATTGCTACCGCAAGCTTGCAGTAGCAATTAGTGCTTATAAAATTAACCAGAGATTAGATCTTTTGTTAATTTTGTAAATGTCCACCAAATGCCCCCAATAGAGTTATATATTTTATTAAAAAATAAAGATAGTAACATCTCTATTTTTTAATAAAATAACTGCAAAAGCAGTTATATGGGTTAAAAGTGGCAGGTGTGGGGTGTTAGGAAAAAAACCCTGAAAAGTGCCTTTACATTGCAGTCTATACAATAATCATATACTTATATATGTATATATGCACATATTAACACATAAATATATATTTTAAAATACTGCCCATCGCTAAGCTACTTACCCCCTTCACTGCGCTAGTTGTCATTGGAGCCTATGGAAGCGCACTCATTAGGGTATTACTGGTATTACTCAGTGGAACTCTAATAATGCTTTCTTGAAAGCGATATTTAGCAATCCACTTGTAATCTGGCCCTTAATGTGTCAAAGAACTTTAATTGAACTTTCACATTTCTGTGCAAACTTCCATGAATGAGTGGAATATATTTATACTTCAATTAGTTTATGCAAAGAACTGAATTATGCAATTTAGAATTTAATTATATCTTCTGTTCATTTCAACACATCAAATATTTACTTATTATACAGAATGTTACAATAAAGTTATATACTAATTAAAATGTGGAGAAAACCATTGTTCTTAAATATATCATTTGTTTGTAAAATCTAATATTAAAATATTTGTAATTTTATTAGAAATAAAAGCATAGAAAATACACTGTCTACTCTCCACTGTTTAATAAATAATCTGTGAGGATACAAGCTTCTTTAACTAGAGTTTAAGGGGCTGCATTTAATACTTATAGAGTGTTAAAGAGTCAGCATTCTGCATATGGTTTGAGCACAGGAGATAAAAAATGTTTATATTTCACAAATATTCAAGAGCATTTATATGTCAAATCCTCATTAATCCACTGCCGTCATTTTTGGACTTCCTCATCCTATCTAATTAATTTTAAGCTTGAAAAAAATGGAAGAAATGTGAACCATATCACGCATGGAAAATTCAACTTATCTTACAGCATTGGAATTAATATCCATGAAAGACATAACCATCTTCAAAAACATAGTGCTAATGCACATATACCCATGGGCTCAGCGTGCCTTTTGTACAATATGCCAGAGTGCTCTGGTATGAGAAAACTAATAAAATTGCTTTTGAAGATGTTGAAGTGACATTCAAAGAGCTTCCTGTGTTTGCAGTGATGGGGTGACAACATAATGAGAAGGTTCATCTCATCTGACCAGCTGGATAAAAAGATTCCAGTGCCGGTGAAAGAGAATCATATGCACTAAATTCTTGGTTTTATGCAGTAAAGCAGATGTTGTATAGATGTGTGTTGTGCATGTTCAGATTATATTATATGTGTGTGTCGAGATAGATAGACTTGTGCAGCACTAAAACATTTGGTTCATCCGAATCTTTTGGAATGAATATTCCAGGAATTTTTTTTCCCTAAATATTCTTCTCCTGCACTATTTGGTATTTGTTTCATTTTAAACTAAACGAATACTGAATATTCGTGGAACATTTACATTTATTTTCTTTAAACAAATTTAAATGTTCCTTTGCTACAGGTAAACAAAGTATTGTTATTTATGAGGGGCACATACAGGCGTTTGGGGGTTATAATAAAAATAGAGGGTCTCTTTGTGCCAGTATTGAAATATAAAAACACCTTTTTTGCTATGCAGACAAAATTCATATGCTTATTTAAAGGGACAGTATACACTAATTGTCATAACTGCATGTAATAGGCACTTCTATAAAGAATAATATGCACAGATACTGATATAAAAATCCATTATAAAACCTTTTAAAAACTTACTTAGAAGCTCCCAATTTAGCACTGTTGATGAAGTTAGGCTGGGACACCTACTGAAAGGGGCTAAGAGCAGACCCTCTCCCCTCCCGCATTCCCTGCATATGAAAAGACCTATTATACAAACAGAATCAATTTGAAGTCTGTATACATCAATATACATCTAAAACTTTGGGGCTTGGTTAGGAGTCTGAAAAATCTGCTCATTGTTATTTAAAAATAAGCAAAACGATACATTTAAAAAACAAACAAAAAAAAAAACACCCCCAGATGGGCTATATAAATGTATCATCTACAAAACATTTATGAAAAGAAAACTCTAGTGTACAATGTCCCTTTAAGAGGGGGACTTGCCCACTACAAAAAAATAAACTTTATTGGGAATATCTAGACATGACACACAATACCAATCGCCCAGCAAAACCCTGTGTGTTCTGCTTTTTATTGTTTTACATGTTGGGGTAGCTTGTGGCTTTCCAAGACCAAGTGACTCTCAGATTAGATTCTTGTATGTCTGTGGTTGTAAAGGAGCTAAGGTCAAGGTTTCTGAACAACCTCCCCTTAACCAGCTCTATTTGATGCCTGCCACTTCCTCAGGTTCTGCACCAACTGTGATGTCACCACTTATTTGTGCTGATGCCACCCACACTCCCATGGATTGTGAATTGTAGTGCAGGGGTTCGTCAATAAAAAGCTTTGGCTCAGCAATCTCCCTTCTTGATGACAATGGATCATAATACGCACATAAGCAGCGGTTTGCATGAGGATTCATTGACGTCCTGCACATCAAAGTGGTTAAGTAAATAATGGAAAGATAAGTGAAACAAACCCATTATTAGTGTTAGAGCTCTATTGGATTCATTGGCAAGGGAAGGGAAGTACTTTGGGATCATTAAATAAGTAGTGCTGATTTTGGATCATCTCATGGTAAATATAGTGCTCATTTTGGGCTATCTTGCACTAAATAAGTAGTGCAACACTCCGCAAGACAAATTTAGAACAATCCTGGGCACCTGACAAATTAGAGATAGATTATCCTGTAAAAATCTGGACATTTGGTCACCTTAAAAACATTGATTTCTTGGATCAGTGATAACAAAATAACACAGTGTAAAGAATTAGTAAATGTCATTTTTGCATTACAATATCCATTTAACAACCTGCAGCAAGTTGGAAATTGTATCTAGCTAGCAAACCAAAGACTAATGCAAATTGCAGAGGATGAATAATAAATTATTCCAATATTTAAAGCACCATCCATACATCTTCCTTGTTTGGTACAGATTCTACTTGCCAGGCACTGGCTGTACTGATTTCCGTGCATACGTGAGTGGGGTGGAGTTCTAGGTGTCCTGTGAGGGAGTTTTTAGTTGTCTTTTTATATGGTTTGCGTTTGAGTAGAGTTTTCAGTTGTCTTTTTATATGGTTTGCGTTTGAGTAGAGTTTTCAGTTGTCTTTTTATATGGTTTGCATTTGAGTTGGCTTCTCTTCAGCACAACAGGGGTGCAATTTAAAATATTAGGGTGGTTTTGGTCACCTGTACCCCCATTAGAACTGTCACTGGTAATGTAGGTTTCAATGACTGAGTAAATTTGTGACTTTACCTCTAACTGGTAAACTATTATGATATTTTTCCAACCTTGCTCAATGTTGACTCCACACAGAGGCAAATGATTTATCCCAAAGCAATTATGAGGTACTTTCTGTGAATACATATAAAAGAAGGAATTTAGTTATATTAGCAAAATTATTTTAGCAGAAAGACAGTTGCAATAAAAATATATTCTCTGTGACAGGCTACATACTGATGACAATTTGAGTGCTTGGGTAAAAAGCATTTTACGTGTTGCAGCTTTCTGCTATGCTGCATCAAACGCATTGCTGTTAAATCTGTGTGCACTTGTATTGCTCTGTATCAAAATCAGCACCTCTAATTGTGCTTTTTGGGAATCATTAATATATGGAGTCACAGACAGAAGATATTTTGAAGATTTACTGTCAAGACATTAATGGTGCAAAGAATATAATGAGGTGTATCCAACAGTGTTCTACTTCTGCTCCTTCCGGTTGGTGGCACACAAAAAAAAAGAAGAAAGAAAGAAAGAAAAAATAAGCTAAAAACCCTGATGTGACATAAAATGTCTTTAGCAGGAAATTAAAAGACATGAGGCAGTTTATAAATATCAGTTATGTGTTGCTTAAATCAGACACTGGAATTATTGATCTGTCATGGTTCATTGGTGCTTAGCTAATGAAGACATGTGGATGGCATACATTTGTTCTAATCCAGTTTTAACATAAGAATTACAGCAAATGTACAGAGAAATTAAAAATATTATTATTCTTAAATGGATATAAAAATTTAAAGTTAAAGGTACAGTCTACTCCAGAATTGTTTTTTTTTTAAATAGATAATCCCTTTTATTCTCATTCCACAATTTTGCATAATCAGCATGGTTATATAACCTCTGTAATTACCTTGTATATAAGCCTCTGCAGACTGCCCCATTATTTCAGTTCTTTTGACAGACTTGCATTTTAACCAATCAGTGCTGACTCATAAATAATTCCATGGGAGTAAGCACAATGTTATCTATAAGGCACACATGGACAAGGGGTGTCTAGCTGATATAAGAGATTACCTTCAAGGATTTAGACAATAGCATATGAGCCTACTTAGGTTTAGCTTTCAACAAAGAATACCAAATAAACTAAGCAAATTTGATGATAAAAGTAAATTGGAAAGTTGTTTAAAATTGCATGCCCTATCTGAATCATGAAAGTTTAATTTTGACTAGACTGTACCTTTAAAATGCAATTAAAGTATTTTTAAATGTTCATTAGAAGCATATTTTCCAGCAAAAATGTTTCTAGTAACATTTATGACGGTTTTAGTGAAAGCTATTACTGCACACGGAACATATATACATGTACATATGCCCCGTGCACCCTCATTCAAACACTGCACCTGTTCAGTGACCCAACAGTTGCATGTATTTTTTAGCAATCATGCAAATGAGTCATAACAGGAGGTGGGGTGTTTAAACGCAGGTGCACAGGACATATTCACATATGATCCAGGCATAGTAAAATTGATCAGTGAAACAGAGGTAACTTTTTCTAAAAGGATTTTGCAAAAACACTTCTATTCAAATGAATAAGAGAGCACAATAAAAACACTCTAATTATTGCACTATTAATTTATCATTGCACAATTATTTGTATATAACTATGAGTTTAACCCCTGCAGAGCTGCAGTGTGCTACTGGGAGCTAGCTGAACTAGTGAGTCAAGGACAAGAGATATATGTCCTTAGCAGCCACTCACCAGCTAGATTCCAATAGTACTTTGCTGCTCCTGAGCCTACCTTGGTATGCTTTTCAACAAAGAATGCCAAGAGAATAACTTAAAACTGAAAACAGAAGTAAACGGAAGAGTTTCTTAAAATTGTTTGCTCTCTCTGAACCAGGAAATATTCATTTTGAAGTTTGTGTTCTTTTATTTTGAAATATTTTTATTTTGGTTTTAAAAAGTAATAACAAAAGTCAAGTATTACATTTTTTTCTCTGTCATAGACAAACTTACAGGATGTATTTCAACCAATTACAGTCATCACAGAGATCAAGGATACCTTTACATATGGGAAATAAACCTATAGTGATCTGTCCAGTACATGACCATGAACAACCACAGCTACAATCCAAAGATCTAGACTTGGGGGCCGATTTAGTATATGTCTAGGGGCCATGATCTGCTGTGGCGGATCATGTCCGCCCGACATAGTTAAATGCTGACAGCATGGAAATACTTGTGCAACGCCCCCTGCAATGCCACCCCCTGCAATGCCGCCCCCTGCAGTGCCCCCTGAAGGCTTGCACGGAAACAGCTGCATCCGCAGCTTAGTAAATTGGCTCCTATATCTCATCAAAAATGACATCCCTTATGCAAATGGCTTACTAATTGGTACATTTAGCAAATATAATATTATGTGTGTGTTATAAGAATACAAAATGCAAATTAAAAAAACTGATTGAAAAATGAAATTTACTTATACAATAATTAAAATAAAAACATACTATGACCTCTAGTGAGTAAAGCTCACAAATTACTAAAAATATTTAAGTGTCTCTTGGTATTTTGTAAACAGAGCTATAACACCTAACAATCGGCTGCTAGCAGGGGGTGTCAATCATCCCGATCGTATCCAATCGGGATGATTGCTGTCTGCCACCTCAGAGGTGGCGGATGAGTTAAGGACTGCTGCTTCTTAACTTTTGTTTTTGGCGAGCCTGAATGGTCGCACAGAAACAGCTGCATCCGCAGCATAATAAATCTACTGCATAGTCCGTTTTGGCCTCTCAGGAGAACTACATAGAATCTCCAAAGTGGTAAAAGGGTGTGGTTCTGAAGGTAGAATATATTTATGTACCGCCGATGCTAGCTGTAAATAAAGGTACCAGTGCAGATTCATTGGATGCTGGGAGTATGACATAATTTTACCAGAGAATATCTGATACCCTATAGAGTCCCTTATTTTCCCATTTGTTTAATTTATTCCCAAGTTTTGTGTTCTTGTAATATAAACAGAGCCAACAGCAAAATTAGTATATAACGGAATTAAAAAAGGCTACAATTTTGTTTTTAAGACACTCGGTACTTGTCATTTAAAATACAGTTTAGTTTAACTATTTCCCTTCTAAAGAGGTGCTTGCTGGTGTGTTCCAGTCTGCTGTATGCTCCTTGCAAGTTTATTCACAAAAATATTAATTCAGTCTTTATGATCCATCATCTTCCTGAATGTAGCTTTTTAATTTAGCCAATTATGGGCTGAGTATTTCAAAAACTGCTGATCTACTGGGATTTTCACACACAACCATCTCTAGGGTTCACAGAGAATAGTCAGAAAAAGAGAAGATATCCAGTAAAAGGCAGTTGTGTGGACGAAAATGCCTTGTTTATGTCAGAGGTCAGAGGAGAATGGGCAGACCGGTTGAGGTGATAGGCAGGCAATAGTAACTCAAATAACCACTTGTTACAACCAAGGTATGCAGATTGAATACTATCTCTAAATGCATAACACGTCAAACCTTAAAGCAGATGCTCTACAGCAGAAGACCAAAGCAGGTGCCGCTCCTGTCAGCTAAGAACAGGAAACTGAGGCTACAATTTACACAAGCTCACCAAAATTGGACAATAGATAGGGTGACCATATTGCCGCTTTAAGAAGGGACAAATATAAAAAAATGCATATGTTAGGGCTGTTTTCAAGGCTGTTTAAAGAAATGGTTTGTATAAGAACCCTGACATATGTATTTTTTATATGTGTCCCTTTTTAAAGCGGCAATATGGTCACCCTAAAAATAGAAGATTTGAAAAACGTTGCCTGATCTGATGAGTCTCGATTTCAGCTGCGACATTCATAAGGTAGGGTCAGAATTTGGCGTAAACAACATGAAAGCATGGATCCATCCTGCCTTGTATCAACGGTTCAGGCTGGTAGTGGTGGTATAATGGTGTGCAAACATTTTTTTGCAACCAATGTTAACTTCTCTCATAGAAATCAATGGAGAGTGAAAAATGTAAAAATAAAACCACCCATGCTTGCACGCTAACCCCACCGCTTATATTCAAGAGCATGAAATATTAATATTAATATATTTCACATTCCAATGTACTTCGCATAGCAGAATATTTTTTATTTATTCTTAATACTTTCTATATAGATCTATATATAACATACGGCTAGATTACGAGTTTGCGGTAAGCTTAAAAAGCAGCGTTAACAGGTCCTAACGCTGCTTTTTAACGCCCGCTGGTATTACGAGTCTTGCAGGTTTAGGGGCACCGCACACTTCTTTGGCCTTAACGCAAATCAATTTACGTAACGTTCGTAAAGTCTTTTTTCAATGGGACATCCATAACGCCAGTATTACGAGTTTTTCCTGGGAGGCCAAAAAGTGAGAGGTACACCCTCTACCTCCATGAATCTTAACGCATTTTAAAGTCAGTAGTTATGAGTTTTACAATACAAAGCTGTAGCATAAAACTC
>CAJPDP010934580.1:2091-12769 GCA_905336975.1 Bombina variegata variegata
TTCATGCTTTTTAAACACAATATTTCAAGCCAATTTTTTTTAGCTTAAACTCTTGCTCCATCTTGTGGCTATTTCTTGTATTACATTTTGTAAATGACACAAGTAACAATTAAAACAATCTACCACCTTGAAAGACAGAGTAGCAATAAGATACAGTTTGCAAAAGTAACAAAATCTTGATCTGTATGATATACTTCCATATTTACAACAACCATTTTCTAATTATATCCACAGTAATTTGTTGAGATAAAAAAATTATTATACCAAATACATTTTTAAATTGAGTGTAACATATATCACTAAGCATTATTATGCTAATACTGTTATGGATAACTAGACCATACGTTTGGAGATATAATAAGAGGAAAAATCCCTATTTTTTCAAACAAACTTTTAGTCATTATTCTCACATGAAACAAGTTAGGTCAAAATCTTTATTAAGACCCTTAGGCATGAGTGTCTCCATTTTATGGATCCACCATGTCTCTCTTTGTCTAAGTAGCCTCTCTCTATCCAAACCATTTCTGGGTTGACTTACTTGTTCTATGATCTGCCGTCATAACTGACCTATCCCATGTCCCTGTTCAATGAAATGCTTGGATAATGGTGCCTCCAAATTGCCTCTCCGAATATTAGAGCGATGTTGGCTCATTAGTTCTCTCGCCTTCTGTGTTGTTTCCCCCAAGTAAAACAAAGAACAAGGACATTTGATAAGATACACAACAAATGTACTGTCACAGGTGAAAAAAACATCAATATTGTACCTTTTCCCACTATGTGGGTGAAAAAAGTGAGGAACCTTGATTATGGAACTACAGCTCATACACCCCAGACAGGGATAGCTCCCCTTCCTTTTGCTTCCTATATAGGTTTGTTTGTTACCTTTACTGGGGCCTATATCAGTTTTAACTAAATGGTCCCGTATACTCTTTACACATCTAAAGGCCATCAATGGGGGTTCCTGTAGTATTTTAATATCAGTTTTTAAGTATATGCCAGTATTTCTTGATTGCCCCGTGATCTTATTACTGTAAGGACTGTACTGAGATACAAAGACCATTCTCTCACTTTTCTCCTTTTTATTCTTTTTATATGCAGGGTGTTTAACCTCTTTCATTTTTTAATCAATTAGTCTTGCAGGGTAACCTCTCTCTAGGAATTTACCTTTCATTTGTTTAAGTCGCAATTCTCTCTCAGTGTCATCACTCACTATCCTCTGCACTCTTAGAAGTTGGCTCTTTGGGAGTAAGTCTATTAACATCTTGGGATGAAAACTATCATATATTAATAGTGTGTTTTTATCTGTTTCTTTTGTGAATAAGTCAAATTTTAACCCATTTATTCCCTTAGATATCCTGGTGTCCAAGAAGGTGACTGACTCCTCACTATGTGTAACAGTAAATTGTAAATCTCTTACCTCAGAGTTAAGTTCTATTACAATCTTTTCAAGAGTTCCAACGTCGCCCCACCACACGCCAAACACATCATCGATGTAACGCCACCAAACGGCTCCATAAGTTTTGAACAATTGGTGTTCATAGACCCTTCTTTCTTCAAATTCATTCATATATAGGTTGGCGTATGCTGGGGCGATGTTGGAACCCATTGCTGTTCCCTTCACCTGGATGAACCAATCCTCCTGGAAAAGAAAATAATTCCAGTATAAGATAAGTGAGAGTAGTTTTTCAACAAACAGGCATTGAAGTTTAGTATATCTGCCACTACCTATAAGTGTTTTATTTATAATGGCAATCTCAGTTTCATGCTTGATAGAGGTGTACAAGCTTTTTCACATCCATAGTAAATAGCAAATACATTACAGTATTAGCATAATAATGCTTGGTGATATATGTTACACTCAATTTAAAAATTTATTTGGTATAATAATTTTTTTATCTCAACAAATTACTGTGGATATAATTAGAAAATGGTTGTTGTAAATATGGAAGTATATCATACAGATCAAGATTTTGTTACTTTTTCAAACTGTATCTTATTACTACTCTGTCTTTCAAGGTGGTACATTGTTTTAATTGTTACTTGTGTCATTTACAAAATGTAATACAAGAAATAGCCACAAGATGGAGCAAGAGTTTAAGCTAAAAAAATTTTGGCACGAGAAATATTGTGTTTAAAAAGCATGAAAATGACAGTATGTAACATAGAGCATGACTAAGGGGATTACCCCGAAACGTCGCTTGTTTTAATGGGTTTATAATAAAAATTTCAAAGATTTAAAGAATCATAGTGCTAGTGAAGTGTGATATATTGAGTATTGATGGGGTATTGCAGTTAACCCCTACACCGTGCACTTACTAAGCAGTGCTGTTTCCCAACGTTGTGTGCTGTGGAGTGAACTGCAGGGAACGTGCATACTTATACAAGAAAGATGCAAAAGGAAAAAGACCATACCACCATGACAGATGGCAGCAAGACATTTGCATACAGTGACATGGATGCGGCCAGGATAACGGCATCCAGAGACTTTCTTAGAACAGTTCCTTCGGCAACTGTAAGTAAAGATTATGAAGCTTTAAAAATCAAGCTCATGAAGTGGGATCTACACGCCACTACCCTTGCAGAGTACTATAGGGTAAGGCGGATCCCCCGAGGCCTTAGAATGAACACCTGCCCGACTCTACTAAAAGAGAACAAATAATACTGTGAGAGATTTGAGGCTATATTAAATAAGTGTTCCTACGATTTGATGGTGTGGAATCACTGCTAAAAGAAATTGAAGTACAAACAGATACCACAAAAAAGCAGAGAGCGGAGTTACTCGCTACACTTAACCCAGAGGAGGTGGAAGATCTGGACAGTCAGGAAGATCTATGAGAGGGTCCTCACAGAACAGGAAGTGATTAAGGAGGTGAAAAGAACCAAGTTCCAGAGAGATGAGGACGATTACAGATCTGGTAAAGTTTACAAGTGGCATGGTGGTTACCAGGGATACCAATCTACACGCAGACCCGGTGCAGGCAGAAGAGCCAATCGGAGAAGAGGGAATCAGTCACGGGATACCAACAGCTCCGGGCAATCTGATACGTCATCAGAAAGAGCATTGCCTTTAGATCAGAGCGACGGCGACAGCGATATCGCCGGGGAGGCAGCAAACACTGGAAAGGAAGAGTCACAGAAACAACAATCTGCAGAGGAACGAGTAAGGAAGTCACAACGGAAGACCAGCAAGAAATAGTTACATCACAGGATACAGTGGTAAATATATCACGGCATGCCCTAACACCACAGGAACTTAATGTACTTAATGTACTGCCCACATCAGGAGACTGACTTTTTTGAACTGGCGAAAGACCTTTATAAATTTTTCAGGAACATTAAGCTCAAAGTGTGGTTCAGGGAAGATATAAAACAAACAAATGTAGTTAGTAGACAAAATAAAAGTATATTGTCATTGCAAGCATTGGGCCTTAGAAAAAAGAGTACATTTTGCCCTACTGTAGTGAATCACAGTATTAACACGTTCATTCATTTAGTGGAGAAAGAAGTTGAGCAGTTATATGCTGAATCTAAGAAAAAGGATAAGACCAGACTACAGATGGTAAAAAGGCAGACTAATTTTTCTAAGAGGGATAATCAGGCATTGAAATCATTAACAATGAATGAAGAAATAGTTCTTAAAGGGGCAGACAAGGGTGGGGAAACTATAATTATGGATAAAAGCTATTATGTCAATGAAATAAGAGGGCAACTACAGGACCCTATAACCTATAAAAAATTACATCTAATCCAGTAAATAGGATTCAGAAGGAAATACGCTGTATTTTAGATCAATTTGTTAAATTTGACATTATAGACAAAAAACTAGCTGATTACCTCTATATTGAAAAACCCAGAACCCCAATTTTCTATACTGTCCCAAAAGTACATAAAGATCTAAACAAACCCCCAGGGAGACCCATAGTTTCTAGCGTAGATTCTGTTTATACAAATATCTCTAATGTTATTGACAAATTGCTACAGCCAGAGGTTATTAAAATGTCAAGCTACCTGAAGGATATAAGTCATTTTTTAGACAGAGCCAAACAGTTAGAACTACCTACAGGCAAATATTTGCTATTTACTATGGATGTGCAAAGCTTGTACACCTCTGTCAAGCATGAAACTGGGATTGCCATTATAAATAAAACACTTATAGGTAGTGGCAGATATACTAAACTTCAATGCCTGTTTGTTGAAAAACTACTCTCACTTATCTTATACTGGAATTATTTTCTTTTCCATGAGGATTGGTTCATCCAGGTGAAGGGAACAGCAATGGGTTCCAACGTCGCCCCAGCATACGCCAACCTTTATATGAATGAATTTGAAGAAAGAAGGGTGTATGAAAACCAATTATTCAAAGCTTATGGAGCCGTTTGGTGGCGTTACATCGATGATGTGTTTGGCGTGTGGTGGGGCGACGTTGGAACTCTTGAAAAGTTTGTAATAGAACTTAACTCTGAGGTAAGAGATTTACAATTTACTGTTACACATAGTGAGGAGTCAGTCACCTTCTTGGACACCAGGATATCCAAGAGAATAAATGGGTTAAAATTTGACTTATTCACAAAAGAAACATAAAAACACACTATTTAAATATGATAGTTTTCATCCCAAGATGTAAATAGACTCACTCCCAAAGAGCCAACTTCTAAGAGTGCAGAGGATAGTGAGTGATGACACTGAAAGAGAATTGCGACTTAAACAAATGAAAGGTAAATTCCTAGAGAGAGGTTACCCTGCAAGACTAATTGATTAAAAAATTAAAGAGGTTAAACATCCTGCATATAAAAAGGAGAAAAAGGAGAAAAGTGAGAGAATGGTCTTTGTATCTCAGTACAGTCCTTACAGTAATAAGATCACAGGGGCAATCAAGAAATACTGGCATATACTTTAAAACTGTAATTCAGATATTAAAATACTACAGGAACCCCCATTGATGGCCTTTAGACGTGTAAAGAGTATACGGGACCATTTAGTTAAAACTGATATAGGCCCCGGTAAAGGTAACAAACAAACCTATATAGGAAGCAAAAGGAAGGGGAGCTATCCCTGTCTGGGGTGTATGAGCTGTAGTTCCATAATCAAGGGTCCTCACTTTTTTCACCCACATAGTGGGAAAAGGTACAATATTGATGTTTTTTTCACCTGTGACAGTACATTTGTTGTGTATCTTATCAAATGTCCCTGTTCTTTGTTTTACTTGGGAGAAACAACACAGAAGGCTAGAGAACGAATGAGCAAACATCGCTCTAATATTTGGAGAGGCAATTTGGAGGCCCCATTATCCAAGCATTTCATTGAACAGGGACATGGGATAAGTCAGTTACGATGGCAGATCATAGAACAAGCAAGTCAAACCAGAAATAGTTTAGATAGAGAGAGGCAACTTAGACAAAAAGAGACATGGTGGATCCATAAAATGGAGACACTCATGCCTAAGGGTCTTAATAAAGATTTTGACCTAACTTGTTTCATGTGAGAATAATGACAAAAAGTTTGTTTGAAAAAATAGGGAGTTTTCCTCTTATTATATCTCCAAACGTATGGTCTAGTTATCCATAACAGTATTAGCATAATAATGCTTGGTGATATATGTTACACTCAATTTAAAAATGTATTTGGTATAATAATTTTTTTATCTCAACAAATTACTGTGGATATAATAAGAAAATGGTCGTTGTAAATATGGAAGTATATCATACAGATCAAGATTTTGTTACTTTTGCAAACTGTATCTTATTGCTACTCTGTCTTTCAAGGTGGTACATTGTTTTAATTGTTAATTGTGTCATTTGCAAAATGTAATACAAGAAATAGCCACAAGATGGAGCAAAAGGGTAAGCTAAAAAATGTTTGGCGCGAGAAATATTGTGTTTAAAAAGCATGAAAATGACAGTATGTAACATAGAGCATGACTAAGGGGATTACCCCGAAACTTTACTTGTTTTAATGGGTTTATAATAAAAATTTCAAAGATTTAAAGAATCATAGTGCTGGTGAAGTGTGATATATTGAGTATTGATGGGGTATTGCAGTTAACCCCTACACCGTGCACTTACTAAGCAGTGCTGTTTCCCAACATTGTGTGCTGTCAAAGGAAAGGGCAGCAGACTGCACTGGTCCTAAGAAGGTACGCAGGCCAGAGACTTATGAGGAGTGGCAGAAGTCCTTTCGAGTTCTGGCCACTTGCTAATGTGGACAAATGTCCTCTGCAAGGCCACAATCTATTTAAATATCAGGATACTATCGATAACCATACATAATAGATTCAAGGAAGGGGCAAGGCATGATTACAACATGGCCTTCCGTAGAAAAATAGTGGGTAACCAGTTGTTACATTTTGGAACACAGGACATGCACCTGTGGTCGAAACTAGGGCTGTAGGGGACTACATCCCATCCAGCAACCGTTTGACCTGGAACTTCGCACTCCGTGCTTCGCCAAAAGAAGCATGGCAGGGAGTGTTGAAAGTACCAGGATAGGCAGTGTGACAGAGGATCTAACTGTTGCTTTCATCACATCTGCAAATACTGCAGCAGTCCTCACGCGGGGACTGAATGCAGCAAGAGGAGGGAGCAAGGGGCAGAGAAGTCTATCTCCTGGATTGGAGCTTGTGTCAAGAGCGCCAACTCCACTTAGACCAGCTTCAATGGTGCCCTGGCTGGCGCATTACTCTGATCAGGAAGTTGCAGAGTTGCTGAGATCAGGGTTGGTGGAGGGTTTTAGGATTCTGGTACTAGATCCGGTGGAGGGTCTTCTATTCACAGAAATTTAAAAACGAAGTATGAATTCCCACAGGTTGTTAGGGACAAATTGACTAAAGAAATGGAATTGGGAAGGGTTGCTGGTCCATTTCATGACCCTCCTTTCCCAGACATGGTGATCTTGCCCTTGGGAGTAGTACAAAAAAAGGAGTTAGGGAAGTTTAGGTTGATACATCATTTGTCATACCCGAAAGGGTCGTCAGTTAATGATTGATCCGGAACTTAGCACTGTACACTACCAATCATTTGACGATGCCTTGGTAATAGTGAGAGCTAAGGGTCTAAGGGGATTGATGGCAAAGTTGGATATAGAATCAGCTTTCCTGCTCTTGCCCCTTCATCCGTCTTCCTTTTGGCTGATGGGTATGAAGTTTGAAGGGGCATACTACATAGACAGATGTCTACCGATGTGGTGCTCCTTATCATGGACACTGTTAGAGTGTTTCAGCTAATTTCTTCACTGGGTGGTGCAGAAGGCGTCGGGGGGTGGGGCTTTGGCCCATTACCTGGATGACTTCCTTTTAGTGGGGAGAGCAGGTTCCACAGAGTGTGAGAAGTTAATGAGGGTAATGCAGGACATGATGGATGATTTTGAAGTGCCACTTGCGGATGATAAAATGCAAGGTCCATGCACTGTCTCACCTTTTTAGGTATAGAGATAGACACATGTCAGTCAGTGTGCAGGTTGCCAAGGGACAAGGTCAAAATTATCTTAGAGGTGGTACAAAAAGTGGTTGTAGATGATAGGGTCTCCATTAAGGAGCTTCAGTCTTTGCTAGGCCTACTTAATTTTGCTGGGAGGGCCATACCAATGGGTAGAGTATTTAACCGTCATTTAGAGAATCAGCTGAAAGGGCCCAGGGGTCAGCAGAAGTGGGTCAAGGTCACAACAGAGATGAGAGAAGACGGTGGAGTGTGGGAAATATTTCTAGTTCACTTTAATGGGATCTGTATTTGGAGGGTGGTTCCCATATCAAACCAGTCATTGCATCTATTCACAGATGCTGCAGGCAGTTTTGTTTAGGAAGCATATCTAAATGGAGAATGGAGCGTAGCTCCCTGTCTCAAGGAATGGGTAGCTGTGGGCCTGACTAAGAGCCTGACAATGCTAGAGCTGTTCCCAATTGTAGTTGCCATGGAAATTTGGGTGCATACACTAGAGAACAGGTAAGTAGTTTTTTGGATGGATAACATGATTGTGGTTTATGCCATTAACAGATTATCCGCATCCTCTCCGGTGTTAGTTACATACTTAAGACAGTTAGTGCTACACTGCTTGCTGCTTAACATTTGCTTTACTACCAGACACGTCCTGGGGGTGCATAACGTGATTGCTGATACACTCTCTCAATTTAATTGGGAGCAGTTTAGGAGGGTAAAGCCCAAGGGGGCAGCAACTGGATTAACGTGCCCTCCCTTTCTTTGGCAGCTGGCGCAGGATGGGAAACCATTCTCCCCTTAGTTCGGGCATCATTGGCGCCTAAGACCTGGAGAACATTCATGAGCCATTGGTGAGGATGAGAGGCATTCTGTCACCAGAAGGGGTTTGAGGTGCATCAAGCTACTCAGGTACAGTTGCTTGACTGGCTGGCATGCTTGAGACAGGAGGGAATTTCTAGATTGGGAGTGGGTAGTAGGTTATCTGCGGTAGCTTTCTTTAACAAAGTGTTAGGTAATACAGATCACTCAAAATCGTTTCTGGTTCGTCAGGTCTTGAAGGGTTGGGGTAGGCTGGATCCTTGCCCTAAAGATCGGAAAGAGCTGATCACACTGTTTCGTCTGAGGCAGCTGGTGTTGGAACTGAGGACAGTTTGTTCCTCTGAGTATGAGGTTTTACTTTTCCAGACGGCATTCGCCTTAGCTTTTGCAGGGGCGTTGCATTTAGGGGAATTAGCGGCTTCTTCCAGAGCCAAGGGCTCGGGGGGGATACAACTGGGACACATAAGGACATCGGAAGAGGGGCTATTTCTGTAAGTACCTTGGTCCAAAACAGATCAAGAAAGTAAAGGGGCATGGTTGTCCCGGGTTAGGCATGAATTACCAGAATGCTGCCCTGTGCAAAGCGTTGTGGAATTTAGTAATGTTAGGGCGTCGGGTTGCCAGCAATTCCTCGTACATGAGGATGGTAGCTCATTGTCCATGTTTCAGTTCCGCAAGGATCTTGCAAGAACAGTGGAAAAGCTGGAGTTAGACTCGTCTAGAATAGCGCCACACTTATTTTGTATAGGGGCTGCCACTAGCGTGGCGGCACAGGGTCTTCCATGACTGAGATCATCAAATGCAGAGGGCGCTGGAAGTCAGGGAGTTACAAAACATACATCAGGCCTCTAATCAATGCATAAAAAAAATTGTAGTTGGAAATTTGTGTTGGGTTGTTAAGGTTTAATCTACAAGAGGGGGGTTGGGGACTGCCGATGTAGTGCAGGCAAATGTGATAATGTTGTTTAATCATGTTTCGCCAGGTGTGTTAGGTGAGAATTCCCCTCCAGTTTGGGTGTGGATAATAGGGCATTCATTTATCCACAGAAGGTCAGCAGCTTGGATTTGCAACATCCAGGGTCAACTTTCGATGGTTAGGTTGTAGGGGCCTGACATGGGAGGAATTACCAGCCCTTCTACAAGATTCACACAGGAGGTGGGGGCAGCCTCACATTATTGTGTTGCATGTAGGGGGGAATGACATGGGATCAGTAACAGCATTGGATCTCATTAGGAGGATGGTGGCTAATATAAAGTGGGTACATGCTTGGCTCCGTGATGTGAGGATAGGTTGGTCCAATGTGGTTTCTCGACTGCACTGGCGGTGCATAGCAACCCACGGGGTGGCATATAACATCCGCAAGAAGGTTAACAGGGAGGTAGTAAGAGCGGTCACAGCCTTGGGTGGCTTTGTTATCAGGCACAAACTGATCACGGCCGACAAAAAGGACCTTTATCGCCCTGATTGAGTGCACCTAACGGATGTTGGGTTGGATTTATTCATGAATGACATCAGGAAGGCACTATTACTGACAATCCTAAAAAAATAAAAAGAGCCAAATACATGCACAATAAGCTGGTTGTTGAATGACTGTTATATAGTCACTGTTCAAAAAAATAAAAATAAAAAAATAAAAATATAACCATGGTATGGTTAGTTTGTAAGTTATTTTAAGAGGTACCTGTTGGTTAAAGGTTGCGGCAAGCGTAAATTTAGTTATTTTCCTCTTGTGGCGGTCGGGCAAGGCCCTGGGAGTGGGCATTGAGAGAGAAGAGTGACAGTCTAGAAACAGGGAGGGGAGACGCCCACTAGGTGCCAGCCTAGGGGTCCTCTCCCTTACGAATTGCAGACTGAATAGCTTGACACATCACAGTTCTCTCTCTATGCCATTAAGTGTGAAAAGCCGGGTGTTACACTGCAAACACCGGAGGGGCCTTGTTCATCTGTCGGTAGGGGTTAGGATAGTGTTAGATGCCGCCACCAGTTATGAACGAACTTGATACAAGTTTTAGTTATGTTTTGATTAAAGAGTGCCTAATATTGGATAATATTAGCCATAGTTTAAATCTGTTTATTGAATAAACGTGACCGTGACCGGTCTTTTCTCCCAACCAAGTTGTTGTGTTTTATTTATTAAAGTTATAGTATTAGAGTACGTATGACGTAATAGGGGGTTTATCTCTTATGACTAACTATAACAACTGAGTAATGCAAGTAGGTCAATAAAAAGGCTAATTTTTCACATTGTATGACTAGTTGAGTGCCTATGGCAGAGGGATTCGTTTTTTTAGAGTGAAGCAACTATATGCACTTAAAAGTTTCATAATTCTATAATAATACTTTGCCAATATGAAAATTGAAGCCAATTTTTTTTTAATATTTTTTCTCCAGCTGCAGTCTCCACTGTCAAAGCTAACAGTGAGGACCAAAG
>CAJPDP010934682.1:0-11715 GCA_905336975.1 Bombina variegata variegata
TTAGAAGCCTGTAGCTCAGGCATCTAAGCAGCTACAGACCCCCAAGACCCACAGTTGGAAAGGTAATCGCATAACCTTTCCAATGGTATAAGTCTTGGGGATCTGAAATTAAAAAAAAATAAAAAAATAAAAAACCCTTTAAGAAAACCTTAGCACCCAGGTGGGAAAGTGCTTAGCACTCAAAGGGTTAATAGTATTTTTAAAAACCAGGCTTTCATTCATCAAAGTTGACCTTCACTTTAAATGTTATAAAGTGTCACTTTAAATGTTATAAAGTGTATTAATATAACAATGTTTGTTGTGCAAAGCTGGAGAATGGGTAATAAAGACATTATGTATCTTTTTAAAAAAATAACAATTGCATCTGTTGGTCTGTTCATTCTGTTGGTCTGTTCATGGTTTTTTTTTTTTATTGTTTATTTTAAGGCACAAGGTAGATAAAGAAGAACTGGTTAAATAATCAAATCATTCACTAAGTTCTAACTAAAAAGCAATATGAAATAGTTAGTCAAAGTACACATAAAAAGAAGCAGATTGTTTTGATCAGCTTACTTGTTTTCTTGAAAAATTAGCCCTTAGAAATTTTCAGAGTTGGCACTGCCTATAGTAGGATAAGGGAGCTAACATTATAAAACTTATGTTCAACTTTCACATGATTTTTACAGCAAAATGTCCTCTACTGAGCATGGACAAGAAACAGACTGGAGCTAGTGCACTAGCAACCACTTCAAATGGAAAACTGCTCTTTTGCCTTCTTATGGTATTAGGCATAACTAACTGCTTAGTGCATTTTCTTTCTACAACAATGAAAAACTGTTTCATATATCTTTAAAAGAGCAAGTGTTAAATCAGCGCAAGTGTTAAAACAGCGATAAATCTGAAAATATTTTTAAATTGTTTTTAGGGGGAAAGGAGGGTCATATGCTATTCACAGCAGCTATTTTAATCTTGTGAAAAATCAAGAGTCCGATTGGTGTAACAAGGATGACATTTAGACATTTGCATTCGAATTTGGATTAATGCAAAAAAAAAAAAAAAAAAAAACACTAATCTTACTGTATTCTCTGTATTAGTTTGAAAATGAGTCTCCCCTTTTTTCTGTGACAAACTATTTTAATTTCATCATCAAGTGTTATAGCTTTAATTAATTTTGTATTTATGGACAGATTGCAAGAATCAAATATAATTTGGCATAACTTTTGAACCACTCTTGGGCTGGAAGCGGCACATTGTTTTATGGCGGGTAAGGGGTTAAGTTGATCTGCCACAAGTTAAAATATGCACATCTGTCAGGTTTGTAGCAAAGTTGACCCTGTTTACTGTGAACTTCTGTGCCTCAACAGTCAGGAACACTTTATCCACAGTCTGTTGACTATTTGTATAGTATTTTCCCAGTTGTCTACTGTCTGGAACTCACAGATTTTCTGTTTGGTGTTTTCATTTTATTTATACATTTTTAATTAGCCAGATTCAATGTCTTAGTTGACTGGTCTACATAATTAATATAAATATAAAATATATAAAAGTTTCTTTAAAACTTTCACTTGAATAACTGGATGACATAAAGTTGTGAAGCGTAGTGTTTGTATACAGAAAATAAAAACAGAATTAGTAGCCATTTTGCGCTGTACATTTTTTCTAAATTCACATCGGTTTAAAAGAAACTGATTTCCAAAAATATCTATCATGGAACTAAATGAGCATAAATTTAAGATTCATAAGGCTACAGTAAGAAAACATAATAATACATTAGAGATAGTTTGGCCATCTGGAGGTCTGAGGGCCACACATGACTCTCTGCAATAGCTTTTTGGGCCCTAAAAAAGAAGCAGATTTTAGAATTATTACAATCATTTTTGTGGCCTCAGAATAAAACAGAACTAAAAATCTTTGTTTTGAGACTTCTGTTGGGGAGGGAAAACAAGTTGGACACAACAATAAAGAGCCCTCTGGAGGGGAGAAGAGCAGACAGAGGGTATCCCACAACCTTACATAAAGCTTGCTCTGATCTACTAGACATCTTTAGGAAATATATGGATTTTATGATTAATAGCCAAAAATTTGTATGCAGCCCTTTAGGGTTTCTAAAAAAAATATTGATCTGTATCCCCATTATCATATTGCACAATAACAAGAATATACTCAAAGGAGGAGTTAAACAAATAGTCCAAATCAGTTTAGGTGCAGCAATACACACCCAATCTAGTGCTGAATATGGCGGGGCATTGGTAGATACACACATATGCTACTCATGATTGGCTCAGCATCCATATGTAACTAGTGCATTGCTGTTTTGAAACCTACTTTAACTATGTGTTAGAACGTTTCACATAGGTATAGAGAATCAATTGTGCAATAAATTCTGTTCTAATGCAACAGAACATTTTTACTGCATTGTTTTCTCTCTTTAAATATTCCTAAGGCTCCATGTACTAAGCAGTAAAAACTGCTCCGGGGGGCCCTTGTGGGGCAGGTTCGCATATGCAAGCCTGCTACCCTCAATGTAAGAGGCAGCGGTCATTAGACATTCTATTCCACCTCTGAAATTACAAGGAGAAATCACTGAAAGCTTGTTCGCTCTTGGTGACTGACAGTCCCTTCTCTCAAGCGATTGGTAGTGTGAGAGAAGGGGCGGGCTTTACACACTCACTTGAGCTTGTAATTATACATACGGGCAGTGAGTTAGAAGCTTTTTGCATATACAAATATACAGGAGGTAGGGAAACCCATATACAGTTTGTGCTCTATATATATTAGTTCCCTGTCTGTTACTCAGCTAATTACCTCTCCATGTGAAACAATTAACCTTAGTGCTGTACAGTAACCCCTCCCCACCCAAAAAAAAAAATCCTAATATAACTCTTCCTCTACTCAAATGATTCCTGCAAGGAGCCTTCCGAAGAAACTACCCCAAAAATAGGACCCTCACATCATAAAAGACTCTAAGAGGAATATAAGGAACCAATATACCATGCTACCCACCGAGCACAAGGACCCTGGGACCTACATCTAAAGCCATTTTCAACCCAGATCCTTGTTTCTGCAATAACCAACCAGTTCTGCCTTGTTACTTGAAGCAATGGATCTCCATTTTAACCCTACAAAACAGGGTTCTTTCATTTTTGTCCTATTGTGTATAACAAATGTGTACAGTGCAGTGTCAGTGCAGCATGGATGCATCATAACTTTCATGGGCCCTCAGGATTTTTATTTTTTGGGGCCCCCATTCTTTCCCCCTTTTATTTAAAGGTAAGAAGAGAGGGCACCAATATGCAGGGTTTCACCTTTCTGACCATTAGCGGCTATAGAACTTGGCACTTGCGCGTACTAAGTTATATCTGGGGCTGGATGATATTACATCTCTAACCAATATGAACAGGGCATTGTCACAGAGGCCTGACCAAATGTCTTAAGAAGTCAACATTTTCATTTGTCTGAGCTTCAAGGAACTTATCACATGTTAATTCTTTCCTTCAACCCCCAAAGTTATTTTTTTTCTGATTTTTTGGGGCTCCTTAAAGTTTATCGGCCCTATTCACTGTACCCTATTTATTCAATGGGTCCTATTCACTCAGCCCATCACACATAGAACTATGCCCATCACACGTTTGTTTCTTTATTTTGGACTACCTTTATTGGTTCCTGTTTGAAACCACTATGCATTCAATAAAGATAAATATAGTTTTGTTCCTGACTACTATCTCTTTCTTCATAGCAGGGCCTCTTGTTCAGCCCCTTTTCTTTATTATACCCTTTGATACATGCAGAGATTTCTGTAATTCCTCCTACCCTATGATCTGGGAACTCTCTGATCTTTCCTCTAAATGGGAGGAAGAGAAGACCATTTACTTAGGTAACAAGAGAACAAGGCTTCTGCCGCTAATGAAATTTCAAGGGGATTGAGCTAATTATGAAAGACATTTGAGAGTATATAAAAAGTCTAATAATATAATAGCATTTCAAAGTAGACAATAAATAAATCTCTATGGAAATTTTTACCTAGAGTGCTCAACTACTATCCAATTAGTATTTTAATGATGTAATATTTACACAGTTCTAAGGATATCAAACACCTGTAATGTATGTGTTAATAAAATGCAGATAGTAAAATATGCTAAAGAATTACATTAGCTGTTTCTGAGCTAATTACGCCAACCTCCAACTATATTATGAGAGGTGCTATAACTCACTGTCACATTCACGCCTTCATTAACAAAAGAACTCATTAGCATCTCAGTTACCTAAATAAACAGACACCTTATTTTATCGTAAAATCAAACAAAAAGAGTTGAAATGCATTCTCAATGAACCATAAAGCTTTACCAGATGCATCCTTATGTAAATGAAAAGATGCACAGCTCAGATTAAAAATAGAGATTATATTCCTTTTCATTAGAAGTACCCAGAGAAGTGCTTGCCAAGATTTCTCTTCCCTTTGGAAAATTAAACTTTTAGCAAATATGATCAAATTAAAGGGGCATTCAAAAAATAGATTATATTATTAAATTTGCCTCATGTAAAATATTTATAATTTCCTTTTTTGCTGCAGCTTGATATATTTCCTTGTTCTGTTGCTTATGAGAACAGCTGTTTAGCATAATCCAAATATCATCAACATCCCAATTCATATTGCTTAGTAAACATATGCACAGACGAAAATGTTGTTTCATACAACTTCATCGACATGTAAAAATAAAAAAAAATTGTTTCCTCCTATATCTGGCCATGGTTTTTTTTAATCCATTTGATAATGAAAAATCAATTTCTCTACTATGTTTTTTTAGGGACTGTAGTTTAAATTTAAAGGGACATAATACTTATATGCTAAATCACTTGATACTGATGCAGTATAACTGTAAAATGCAGACAGAAAAATATCACCTGAGCATCTCTATGTAAAAAAGGAAGATATTTTACCTCACAACTTCCTTAGCTCAGCAAAGTAAGTTCTGTTTAAAAAGTTATACTTCCGCTGCTGCCCAGCTGCAGGTAAAAAAAAATATATGAAGAAATGAACAGAAGCCAATCAGCATCAACAGTGCTGAGGTCATGAACTCTTTTACTGTGATCTCATCAGTTTTCACTTAACTCTCATGAGATTTCACTTAACTCTCATGAGACTTCATAGTAAACTTCCTTAAACTGAATAGGGAAATAACATGAGTGTGCACAAAGCTCACTCCCTTGCCTGTCCTGGGACAGGTATACTGATTTGCTGCTTAAAGTGTTTCACAATGGAGTGTGAATACTTAGGACATTTTTAGGTAAAATATATTTCTTTTTTACTAAGAGATGTTCTGGTGATATATTCTAGTCTGCTTTTTTTCAGCTATGCTGCATCACTTTTAACTGTTTCAACATTTGGGTATCATGGCCCTATAAATAAAGTTAAAGCAGTAGCTAGCGCCACTGATACAAGCCAGCAGGAAACAAAATGTATTTATTTATCTGCAATTTTACTATTAACCAACCAGATAAAATGACTATTCAGTTGTGAAAAATATAAGTGTTTGGGTCAAAGTTGGGGCCTACGGTACAGCTTTTTGGGAGCCACTGTGTAATCCCACATACCACCTGTGCAAAGTCACTCACAGAAGGTCCAGTGATTTTCTGCAGGACAGCTGGCAACCCTATTCTTAAGGAATATTAGTGCAACATGTCATGCTCTAGTGAAGGAAAGCATTTTATTTTTTGCATTAGACTGTGCCTTTAATAAGTAAATAGACCATTTCTGCAGTAACTTGGACATCAAGACATGAAGGGTCTGGCAAACCTAAGATGACATCTTAGTAGAAAATTAAACAAAGCTTTAGAGACAGTATTACTGTTTACATAAAAGGCCCTCTTCCATTCAGGTATAACACGGTAATAGTTGTCAACTCAAGCATGCAATGCAACTCAGCAAAATACATAACAGGTTGCTAGAAAATGGCTGTGTCAAAGGGATGAAAAGAATTTATAGAACTGCTCAGTGTGAGAAATGTAGCAAAGAGCATAAGATTTAGGATTATTTGATCCTCAAACCATTACTGTAAATAGCTGGGTGAATTGCTCCGGTGACAGCACAGACTGGTAATTGGTAAACACTGGGAAAAGGGCAGCACAACTGAACCAGCTCATCAGAAAAGTGTTTCATTTAAAAGTTCCTTTTATTTACTCCTTAAAAATAATATGCATTCAGGGACAGATCTGTCATTAGAGAAGTATATAGCTGCCCATGGGTATCTCTATTTAATGGTGCATGTCCCTTGTTGGTTAAAGGGATAGTCTAGTCAAAATTAAACTTTCATGATTCAGATAGGGCATGCAATGTTAAACAACTTTCGATTTACTTTTATCATCAAATTTGATTTGTTTTTTTGGTATTCTTTGTTGAAAACTAGACCTAGGTAGGCTCATATGCTAATTCCTAAGCCCTTGAAGGCCGCCTCTTATCTCAGTTTTTCACAGTTAGGCATCCCTAGTTCATGTGTGCGTTATAGATAATAGTGTGCTCCCTCCCGTGGAGTTTTTTTGGAGTCAGCACTGATTGGCTAAAATACAAGTTGGTCAAAATAACTGAAATAAGGGGGCAGTGTGCAGAGGTTTAGATACAAGGTAATCACAGAGGTAAAAAAAGGATATTAATATAACAGTGTTGGTTATGCAAAACTGGGGAATGGATAATAAAGGGCTTATCTTTTTAAACAATAACAATTCTGGAGTAGACTGTCCCTTTAAGCACAACATGTAGTTCCCCATAAAATGTTTAATTATGCATTGTTAAACAAAAACAAAAAAACATAAACCTTAGAACAAACTTTCTTTATGTATTTCTCCTAAATTTCTTGTAATTTAAATTGGAAAATTATTATTTCTCTGCTCCCTGAGGCTGGAGTATACAATGACCCTGCAACATGCTGTAGAATGATATATTTCTCTAACTTGCCACAACAAAAAGGATAATATAAACAGCATTCTCAAGGTTTCCCTACCTCCTATCTGCCAACAAAGGATACCAAGAGAATTATGTAAATTTGATAAAAGAAATAAATTGGGTTTTTTATTTTATTTTACCTTCTTTCTGAGTTATCAAAGTATTGTGTTTGTTTTTTTTACATTTAAGTTCACTTCATTGTTCTTTTTCCATTTAATAGGTTTGTAAACAAAAGACAAAACATTAGCAACAAGACACAATATCAGAGAATAGAAATTATTTCCTTAGAAAACTAGAATGAGCCATCTGTATTTTGAATGGATAAAGGACAAAGTTGTATTATTAAACAGACATGAAACACTTTGCAATTGTATTATACAATGCTTAATCATGTGTAGTTAAAAAAAAAGTTGCAATATACTTTCATATTTTATGTTGTCCCCTTTTCTGTTATTAAACTCTGACTGATTTTAGGTATTTAAATTTCTATAAGAATTAGAGGTGCAAACTGCTAATTTATGTTTATCACCAACTGGCCTTAGCAGGGGAGATACCATAAGGTTGTGCAAAACAATGAAAGTCTTGCTAATAGGTTGAAAGTATTTCGCCTTGTCGGCTCCACTTGCAAGCCATGATTGGTTCATCCAAATAACGCAAGTGGGGGAGCAGTTTGTGCATTTAAAACTAATTAAAGCACATTGTTATATTATTCAGAATATTTTAACATTTGGCTAATATGTTCATACAAGTTTTGTAATTACAAGATCTTTTATATCTCTTCTCTTTAATACCTGAAAAAGCAGATCAAATAAATAATAAAAGTACATAACAAATTTGTATAATTATGCATAAATATAAAATTTCCGAGGAATTCAACTTAGAGGGTCATATTTATCAAGCTCCGTATGGAGTTTGATGCCCCTTGTTTCTGGCGAACCTTCAGGCTCGCCGGAAAAACAGAAGTTATGAAGCTGCGGTCTAAAGACCGCTGCTTCCTAACTTGTCCGCCTGCTCTGAGGCCGCGGACAGAAATCAACCTGATCGTATACGATCGGGTTGATTGACACCCCCTGCTAGCAGCCGATTGGTTGCAAATCTGCAGGGGGGTCTTTTGCACCAGCAGTTCACACAGTGTATGCTGTCGGCATTTATCGATGTGCGGCGGACATGATACGCTACTTTATATCATGTCTGCTCACACAATGATAAATATGCCCCAAGTGTCATGTCCCTTTAAATTAAAGGGATATAAAGATACACATAACACTTCTATAATTATTTGCCTTTAAGACATAAAACATTTTAAATACTATTTTTAAGCATCAAAAATATTTTTGGTTGATTAGAGACAAATTGATTGCAGGCATCTTTTGCACACATACGCTTTCCAATGCACTTGCGTCTTAGACTTCTCTTAGTTGACTGCACATTTTGTATGTTTGTTTTTTGACCTTGGAATTAAATATTTTTTTCCATTGATAAAGTGACTGGTCTTTCTGCTCCATTGCATCGAGCTGTAGTAAAACTCTGACAGAAGGTTTTGATATAAAAGACATTATGATATTGTCCTGGCAGTATGACAAACCGTATGTTCGCTTGAACTCATAATACACAGAAAATTGCAATTTATTTTACTTCAGAGGGTATAGAATTAGTTTTATATTTAAAAAAAGCCTCCTTTTTTTCAAAATTGTATTTATTAGATTATTTTTTTGACATTAAACACCTGTATATATTGTATGGGTAAAAGTACTATTTGGACATGTTAAAATACTGCATGCAGTCAAACAGTTAAAGCTGTTTAAAGGTAAGTTAAACACCTTTACATTTTAATTATAAAAGTTAGTTTTAAATTAGACTTGAATGATAACTTATTATATAGCATGACAATAAAATAAATTGTAATTACAAGGTATTTAGTGTCCCATTAAATTAATTTTGAACTGTTACAACACGCTGCTAGGGAGAAATTGATCACTTGCTGATAAAGGCAATTTTGAAAATTTTAATAGTGGACAGGGATAAACCTGACAAAGCATAACAAAATAATTTTAATCATCACAAAAACATTAGTTAAAAACTGTTATTAAGATAATATTCCCAAAAATTGTATATATTTAACGAGTAGTTTATAAACAAGGGAAATTTATTAAAAATAAAAATAAAAAGAACTTTAAAGGGACAGTCTAGTCCAAAATAAACGTTCATGATTCAGATAGGGCATGTAATTTTTAAAAAAACTTTCAAATGTACTTTTATCACAAATTTTGCTTTGTTCACATGGTATTCTTAGTTAAAAGTTAAACCTAGGAGGTTCATATGCTAATTTCTTAGACCTTGAAGGCTGCCTATGAATGCATTTTGACAGTTTTTCCCCACTAGAGGGCATTAGTGCTCACGCCCATGGAGTTACCTAGGAGTCAGCACTGATTGGCTAAAATGCAAGTCTGTTAAAAGGACTGAAATAATGGGGCAGTTTGCAGAGGCTTAAATACAAGGTAATCACAGAGGTAAAAGTATATTAATATAACCATGTTGCTTATGCAAAACTGGGAAATGGGTAATAAAAGGATTATCTATCCTTTAAAACAATTCTGGTGTAGACTGTCCCTTTAACTAATATTTGTTTTTTTACAAGTAACAGTTTCCTTTTTTTTTCAAATTTAATTTATCTTCACCCTCAGGAATCTGCAAATATCCAGTCTGCTCTTATATGACTTTATGCATGTGCACGTAGCATGTATGTGATTGGCTGATATCAATACAGCACTATACACCATGCTCTGAGAAAAGAAAGAAAAAGTAACTGATATAAAGGTAGCCATTAATATACAACATTATGTATTACACTGGTCCATAATAACAACAAAACAGCATATATACAAAGAATGACATAGGAAAATTAAATTTATATGAACTGTTTTTGAAACGATAAATTACCAGCAACTCATAATTATCTGAATCTGAATTATTTTTTTAAGCTGGAATTTAAATAGACTGCACTCAGAGTGACAATATTCAGCATTTACAGCCTGATTCAAAATCAATCATATTCTTAAATATGATTAAAACCCAGAAACAACAATTTAAAATCACACAAAACCACATAAAAAAATGAAAACACTGCAGATTGATGCATTTTCCATAGCCCCATCAGGTTTATTGTAGGTGCATTGTGTAAAATTGTGTTACAAAAAAAAGCCAAATTGTTATGCAATTTGAGCAAAATTACACCTCAAAAAAGTTGGCATTTTCAAAATGGAAGGACAGTGGTACACAGAAAAAAAATGCTACATTTTATATGGTAACTGACTGTTTGAGCACCCTGTAAGGACAATAACGCATAACTTAAGCATAAAAGGACGTAATTGCAAACATTTTATAAAATAAATCTACTTAAATGACAAAATATAAACTTTCATGTGACACAAACATTTGTATGGTTTTCAAGCTAATATGCAGCTTTTTCTTGATTTTTGTTTGTAGAACTGAATTTCATATTTGATTGTAATACTTGTTTTATTCGCTTATTCTGTTGAAAATACATAGATGGTTTGAAACATATGGACACAAATTTTAATAAACATTTCAAGACGCTGTATTTTTTTTTATAATAATAATATTATATGTCATTATTATGATGCCAATTTTGAGAGGGTCCTGATATGTAATTCATCGACTTACCTTTGACTTACATTATATAGGTTAATATGATACACCTTTACATTAAATGAAAAAGAAAAACAAGCAAAAAAGTTTCTTCAGGAACAGAACCAATGGCTACATGTAATTCCCTTCAAAAGCTTAAAAGGATAATTTACTGAGCCAAGCAGCTAATAATATTTAACTGTGTTCAAAGAAGCTGCAAAATGGGCTGGGTTTTTCTTGCCCGTTTTTTAATTTAATATCATAACAATATTGCTTTTCAGTTTCATAAGCCTTAAAATGTGTAGCTTTTTGTGTAGTTTTTATCAAAGTACTGAAATAACTGACCTCATTGATGAAACTCTGTGCACCCCTTGGATTCAGAAGTAAGATGGCTCTCCGCAAAGTGTCACGGTATCGATTTAACTCTTCTGTCTTCATAGAGGTGAAAAGACTCGCAAATACTCTACTGATATTTCTGTCCACTTTCTGTAATGAAACATCAAGTCCTAATCGTGATGCTTGGTCCAAAAAACTCTGCAAACCACGAATATCTATGGAAGAAGAAAATATATATATAACAATAATGAAAACTTGTGTGTTTTATTTTATCCTAAAATATGAACAAAGATCTCTAAATCAAATATTGTTAAACAGAATTGTTGGAACTTTACATATTTTTGAAATACGACATCAATATCTAATCTGACTTTCACATAAAATCTTGCTTATGTTTCATTATCTGAATCCTTGTCAAAATACAGGAATGGAATTACGGGGGTGTATTATTATCCTTTAGCAAAGATTTTTGAGATTTATTTTATTGCAAAATTTACTAAGAGATATTTTGAATGTAATATGTCTGGTAATTTTTACCAAATGATTATGCAATATACCATGATTTAAAGGGACACTGAACCCAAATATTTTTCTTTCGTGATTCAGATAGAACATGTAATTTTAAGCAACTTTCTAATTTACTCCTATTATCAAATTTTCTTTGTTCTCTTGCTATCTTTATTTGCATCTAAGTTATTTTTTTGGTTCAGCACTTGTTTATTGGTCGGTTAAATCAATCCACCAATCAGCAAGAACAACCCAGGTTGTTCACCAAAAATGGGCCGGCATCTAAACTTACATTCTTGCTTTTCAAA